>JAULKK010334637.1:0-10747 GCA_032355705.1 Rubia peregrina | reverse complement strand
AATATGCGGTCAAACTTTGATTCAGAATAGTGTCCAAAAAGCAATTCAGCAATTTATAGCGGGACGGAGGGAGTATAATATAGGGACAAATGTGCTTGCACCAGCATTTTTTTTTGAATTATTTGAAGAGGAAGAAATATGGTAAGACAGGGGTAGCAGGAGTCAAGATTGATATGAGTAAAGCCTACGATAGGGTTTCCTGGAAGTTTTTAGACCTAGGTCGTTCATCCTTATAAAATATTTTTCCGTTATAATTAAAAAATAAACTTGACCTCAACACACTGAACGGAGTCCACTGATTCGAAGTAGTGTCCCATTTCAAATAGATCATAGTAACAAAAATTAGACTTGACATTTCTCTTTTGCAAGTTGCATGCTTGCTAGAAAGATATGTCAACCTCACAAAAATAGATCTAAATACACTTTCCAAATCAACATTAAGGAAACCTAATTGAAAATTAACTTCTTATGAACTAAAGAATCCGTTCCATCTCCATAAAGTTAAAGATCCCTTGCGAAAGTAGGAGTCTTAGCGCAGTCATTTTCAATTGCCAAGAATGCATTTTCTTTGGTGTGTTAGAATAATAATTTGTGTGTACAAAATATACTAATCCGAATGAGATTAAAGAGTGAAACTATCTAATCTAGCCGAGGTCTACAAATTTGCCATGTATCCTTAGAAAGGAATCGTCAAAAGTCTGTTGATTAAACTACTTTTTACTAGGATTTATCCTAACCTACTTTGGAGAGTAGATCGGAAGCCAACAAAGTTTACTGATACAAGGTCGTTGAAAAAACAATGTTAGTAGTAACTTTCAGATCTAATGTTCTGAACAAAAATAGAACCATCTTTTAAAATGTACCTTATATTTAAAAAAGGGAAACTAAACAAAAAACAAAATAAAATAAAGAAAAAAGAAAATAGACTAAAAACAAAAAGAACAGAGGAGAGAAACAGAGAAATAAAAGTTAAGAATAAAACTAAGACTAAAAGGGAAAAAATAAAATAAAATTAGAGAAGAAAAAACCTCAGTGCTCCCCCGATGATTTTCCATTAGTCCTCCAAAACCATATTGGAAACTCGTCACCGGAGATTGGCTAAAGGCCAATGAATGAGTTTTAAACCCCCGTCGAGTAACCGTGACTGAGTTCTCTTATCTTTCCATGCTCAACTGGTTTTTGATGAGACGTGCGCAGCCTTGAGCTATCCAGCATGAGCCTAAGCAATTTCATACCTGGTTAAAATCGACGAATACTAGGCAACAACCCAAATCATAGACCCATTTAGAGTGCATGTTTGTTCTTAGAGAAACTCCATTGAGTCCACCACGTGACTGGGCGGGGCAGAGTTTAGCACTTCCAACATTAATTTTACTGGGGCGGATGAATAATACATGTATATCTACCCTCTTCATTCACCAGAGGTTGGGAGGCGGCCCAACCAACTCGCCCCCTCCCCTCAAGTTTTGGTCTAGTTCTGCCAATTCCGCCACTGCTTAGTAGTAAAAGATGATAAGGTTTTACGTTTGAAAGAACAAAGAGGTTGGGAAATCTGGAAGGTGGTGGGTTCAGGTGAGGGACAAAGTGTAGGCTGAGAGGTGGGGGGAGGCCTCCAGAGATGATGGCATCGCCTCCCCAATGAGCTATTAGGGTTTGGTATGTTAGAAAACGTTTGATGGAGAGCGTTTGACTGAGAGTAGACAATTGAAAGATGTACTTCCCCGTGGTTATTTAATATTTTAATATCTTAAAATACATATAATAAAAATTATAAAAATAATATTTAAAAAATATGTGTTATAATTAAAGAAGTAATGCAATAAGATCTCTCCATATTATACATATATATATATGTATTATATATATGAATTTTAACATTCTAAATAAGTTTAACTTTATTGATGTAAGTGAATTAGGACATAACTAAAGGAATAGATGGAGTAGAGGTATTTAATCGAGGATACTCAGCAAGTATAAACTATTATGTTGGTGTACATCTATGAATATACTACTCTATTAAGATTTGCATGAGATGGTCTTACGGTGAGATGGAGAATTAACATGAAATTATAAAGAATAGAAATTAACATGAGATACTTTAGTAATTTCTAAATATTTTAACAATTCTAACTGGACTTGTGCCTTTGCGCCCGTGGACTCAAAAATACTTCTTTCCACACAATAGCGTGTGGACATAAGATAAATGGTTATTCATGTCCTTTTTACTTGACCACTTGGTCTCCACCCAAAAAAAATTATACGTGAGAATTTTGTATGTGAGAATGTGAGAGTCCAATACAATTTTGACAAGTGTCAAATTTAAAGGGAGAAAATAAGGATGTATTTAATTATAATTTTTAATTAACACTTGTCAAAATTGTCACCTCCCCACATACAAAACACCTGCATGTAAAATTTTGCCTTCTCCACCCCCTCTTTCTTTTCTACATTAAAATTTTTATCCTGTTCTTTTAGTTTTCTTTACGAAGTTTATTTTAAATTTTTTTAAAATTCAAATGTTTAATTTAAAATAAATTCTTGTTTAAACCAACTAACTGTTAGACGAGTTTATTTTATAACTATTATAACTAATGAGATGATTATATATATATATATATTTAATTGCAATGAGCTTCTATAATTTGGATTTTTTTAAAAAATATTTCAAAATATAAATATTTTAATAGGAAAGCCTTATATTTTAAAATGAATTCATCAAGTTGATGATAAAATCCACAGCCATTCAAGTGGACATTATTTACTTGTTACACAACAAACCCTTAGAGGAAGGGCTAGATGAAGGGCTAGAGGAAGGGCAATGGGCAGCGTGTTTGAGGAATGGAGGTCCGGGCTTTCAAAGGGTTTGGTGTTGCTCATATTTTACAAGAAATGCTTACTTACAAATCTTATCATATTAGAGCTCGCCAGGAAGTACTTGGTACTACAATTGTAGGCGGTCCCACTAGTGAATATAAAGTTGGATCTACATTGGATCTCACCCGAATCGCCAGCCAATATTTTAAATTATATAACTTCCTCTATCTCAGTAATACATTCTTACTTCCATTTTAGTTTGTCCCTTTAATAACATTCATATGTAATTTTTTATATGCAGTCTTTTTAAGCTCAATTTTGCACAATGTGTGATTACAAACACATGATTTTATGGGATAAACTCATTTCCACAAAAACATTAGTTAAATATTACAATTCTATTCTAAGACCTAAGTCGCAATGCCAATAAGAGAGATACACAAAGGCACTAGTCGTGTGACAGTGAGAAGGGCACATGAAGGAAACATTATTTTCACTTTGTAGCCATCAAATAGGATTGATTCGAGACTACCAAACAGAGCCAACCATACCTCATTTGGCTACTGATGGCATAACTAGTTGTGCCCTGGAGTTTTTTCTTCATGTAATTTGAGGGTCAAATGTTATTTTCAATTTGATTGAAATTTAATTTTGTTTGTAGATTTGAGTTGGTACATGGTAGTTAAGTTCATGAATGATTATTAGATTTTAGGGTCAAATTTTAACGGTTGAGGAAAAGGTTCGTGAGTCAAATAATATCATATGACACCACTATCACCCTGAACAATAGAATCATCAATTGACACCAATCTCCACAAGCATCTTCAATCAATATCGTACCACCACCAATGTCTTCAATCGAAACCCCACCAACGTTACGATTGACACAAATAGATTATCACTAATACGAATGAGTTAAACCCTACCACAAGATCTACAATTAGATCATATTGTTCTTGGATTGATGGTGATGGCCCCAGTGGATTGATGGCGGGTAGGATAGGTGAATAGTGAAGAGCTCGCTGGGTAAAGGGTGAGAGAGCAGCAATGGATGAAGAAAGGGGATTGAGAAAATGAAAAATACTAAGGAAAATAGGAGAGGACGAATAGGGAGAGGAAAAATTATGAAGGTTATAAAATAAGGCAGATTGAGAGGATGTACGACGGTTAAAATGAAAATTGTTGTTGATAGTGGAAGTTGCACGACGATTGAAACAATAATCGTCGTTAATGACTTGTGAGTACTGTTCCAATGTCTGAACTGGTGATGGACTGTTTTAAACAATACACCATCGTTTTGGTGCCCTTAATGCCATGTTTTCCACTATGCAATACTTTTCTCCATAAACACACATTATTCAGATTTTATAATCTTGCAACTACTTCCATTCTAACATTGCTAGACTTCTCTATTTTAATATCTTGCATTTTCTGTTATTTTCGTACTAAAATTATTGGATTTCTTTGTTTACTTAAAATGGTTGGATTGCATCTGTTTTCTGTAGCAAGCTTTTCATTTGATCAACACTTTGGTTCTATAGGAATAGATAATATTTTGACTAAGGGCGTGTTCTTTTCGTCTGACTTGATTTGAGTTGAACTGAACATAATATAGATTTGATCCCATCAAAATTAATTGACTTGAAGTGAAGTATAGTTAAGTAAACAACAATAGTCCTAAGAACACTACAAGAGAACACACCTATTACTTTGCCCAGTTTACCTTGATTTTTTGCCTTAGGCCAAATAACAGAGGTAAATGGTTCTTTTACCTCGGTTTTATTTTTTTTGAAGTAAAAAAATATTATTTACCTCGGTTATTAAAAAACTAAGGAAAATAATATGTTTTTACCTCAGTTGTGTGGTAGCCGAGGTAAATATTAATTTAATTCAAAATAAATAGTTTAACCGATGTAGGTGCGACGTCGGTAACTTGTGTCTGTCCAAGCAGTCATTCATGAGATTTGCGGCTTCATAGAACTATTCGGCTTGACCAAATGTCTCACGACTCTGAGAAGTGACGTCACTTCTGTCGGGATTTGTTAAGTATACGTTTCTCCTCTGACCAAAGTTAATCATAATTCCACACATTTTTTTCTTCCACATTCAAGGTGGCTTTACAAAATCCAATTCCTCATCATTGATTGTGGGCAATAGGGATGTGGAATGTGATTTAACTGTCCACTTAAGTAGCAATTAAATTATTCCATTCCTAAATTTGTATTTTCATCTTCAAATTTGGGTTCTAGGTTAGTTCATTTGAAATGAGAGGATGCGTTTAAGTATGGGTTGATTGAATGTAGGTATTTCATAGTTATATATGGTGAATGTTATGGGAGCATGATGATGTTGGTTTTCATTAAAACACATAAATATACATATGTATGTATATATATATATATGTTATTCTAATCAATGTGCATATCTCATGAATCCATGTATAACTATGAATGTAAGTGTTTGTACTTGTTCATAAGATATGAAACTTAACAATGTGTACTTATATTGTTAAAATATGTAGAAATATCCATGGATAAAACCCATTATTTTGAAAAAGATCGAACAAGTGAGGAATATCAATATTTGTAACTAAGTTCATTAAATATGCATTCGCGAATGTCGCGAAGGAAAATTTGTCATATGTGTATTGTCCCTGCAAGAAGTGTCGGAACACCTCTATTCATGAAGATGATATTGGTTTGAAGGATGACTTTTTTATATATGGTTTTGATAATTTGGTTCAAACATGGGGAGAACGTGGATGATCATACTAGAAATGAAGTAGTTCAGCCCGAGAAGGATGATAGGATGGATGAGTTGGTTGAGGAGATTGTCAAGAACTACAGTGGCAATCCTAATAGACTTTCAGACTTGCACGGATGTAGGATCTATCACCAAAGCTTCAATAATGGATTTCAAGTTGGTATTTGTGTCATATCCAGCCCGAATCTGCTTAAGTAAATCACACTCTAGGATAGATAAGTCCATGTGCATAATTTCATAACCCTCTATCCTAGATAATGTATCAGCTGCCAAATTCTCCTTGCCCTCCTTATACTAAATATCATAGTCAAATTCCAATAATTTTAGAAGTCATTGTTGCTTAATAAGTGTATTTAGCCTTTACTCAAGGAGGTACTTCAAACTCCTCTGGTCAGCCTTGATAATAAAGTGGCCAGTGAGTAGATAATGAACCCACTTTTGCACAACAAACACCACTACAAAGAGCTTCTTTTCATATATTGACAAGTGAACTTGCTTACCTTTAAGATGCCTGCTAATGTAAGCCGGAGGATGACCCTCTTGCATAAGCACAACCCACAATACCATGTCCACAAGCGTCTGTCTCCACCAAAAAAGTCTTGCCAAACATAGGTAAGGCTAGCACAGAAGCTGCACATAGTGTATTCTTAAGAGCAGAAAAAACATCTTCAGCCTCAACAGACCACTCAAATGCATCCTTCTTTGTAAAAAGAGCAAGTGTCCTAGCTATAGCTCTGAATCCCTTCACAAACCTTCTGTAATACCCTGATAACCCCAGAAATCCTCTTAACTACTAGAAGTTCTTAGAAGTTGGACACTCAGCCACAACTCGCACCTTAGTAGGATCAGTGGATACCCATGCTGCAGAGATGAAGTGACTAAGTTATTCAACCTTGTCAATAGAAAAGGTACACTTACTCATCTTAGCAAACAAATGATTGCTCCTCATGGGGTTGAACACATCCCTCAAGTGATGCACATGATCTGATAGTTTGGAGCTGTAAATCAAAATATCATCAAAGAAGATCAACACTGATTTCCTCATAAATTGCTTGAAGACATCATTCATCAGTCTTTGGAGGGTTTCAGGTGCATTGGTTAGGCCAAATGGCATGGCCAAGTATTCAAAGTGCCCATTATGCGTCTTGAAAGCTTTTTGTGAATGTCTGCAGGATCCATTCTCACTTGATGGTAGTAATCCCTCAAATCAATCTTGGAATATATTGAAGACCCTCTCAATTCATCCATAGGGTATTTAATCAAAGAAATAGAAAACATGTCTTTGACAGTCAAACCATTAAGGCCTCAATAATCCACACAAAGCCTCCAACTCCAATCCTTCTTTTTGACTAAGATTATAGGTGATGCATATGAACTCTAGCTATGATGAATGGTTCCACTCTACAACATTTCTTGCATAATATTATCAATTTCATTCTTTTGATGGATAGGATATATGTAGGGTCTCTGATTTATATGATTAGAACCTTCCAATAGAAGAATCTTGTTGTTATGATTCTCCCTAAAGGGTGAAAGTTGATCAGGTTCCTTACACAAGTCACTAAATTTATCAAGAAGAACTTGGATATCAGGATGAATGCTATGTGTTTCCTTCTCCTCCTCTACTAAATACAAGGCTATCTCTGAATCACTAGACTTGTCTTCAATGCACAGTATAGCTAACTGCATATTACTTTCATGAAGCTAATTAAGCTTCTTGGCTCCGACTTCCCTCACGGAACTCTGCTTAAAACCATCCAAGATTAACTTCCTGTTGTTCAGCTTAAACTTCATGGTTAGGTTCTTAAAATTCCATTTAATTAGCCCCAATGTCTCTAACCACTGAATGCCTAGGACCATATTACAGTAACCTAATGTAATGACCATTAAATCTGCCTTGAATAGCACTCCTTGAAATTTCCACTCAAAGTTATTAATCTTTGCATTCACAACCAAGGTACTTCTATCTGCAACTGTCACTCTAGTGGCTCCTGCTAAAGACAAATGACAACCAAGTTTCTCAGTTACCGTCCTATCTAGGAAATTATGTGTACTACCTGAATCAATGAGTATGAACAAGGCCTGATCGCCATAAGTTCCCTTAACTCTCATGGTTCTGAAATCAGAGGTAGGGATTGCTCAATCCTAATCATCTTTATGACCTGCTATAGTATTAACAGAAGTCTGCACTTGCTCATCATCACTCACATTGTCAAACACTTGTTCATCTTGCTCTACTGGTTCTTCTAACTCAACCAAGAACAACTGATAATTCTTGTGCTTCAAGAAGTGGTCAGGTGTATATTTCTCATCACAGAAATAACACAAACCTTTGGCTCTTCTTTCACTCATCTCTGCATTAGACAAGAATTTCCTAGGAGCACTAACATTTTCCTTAGGTTTTTCATTCCAAGAACTACCTCCGGTCTTAACCTCAAGATCTTTCTTGAGAGGTAAAATTCCCTTGGGCACTGAACCACCACCCAAGTTCTTGTAATTGCTAGAGGCAGATGGCTTCCTAGGGTGAGTTGATTCATACAGTTTCCTAAGCAAGAAATAATGCTTAACATATTGAGGTCGAATTATTCTAACATGCATTTGTGTATCATTCCTGAGGACATCTAAATAAGCACTGACCAGATAAGATTCAGGTAGTTGTACTCGAGTTCTAATAGCTTCAAACTTATCATGATAATCTACAGTGCTATAACCTTCTTGCAGATTCTTAAGTTCAGCTATAGAATCATCTAAAAAATGTCAAACCTCTCAATAACCAAATCTTTACAGACAGCCTTTCTAGAATCACATTGCATAATAGCATGATGCCAAGTAGCAGCTTGGTCATCAAACTGGATAGATACCAATCCGACCTTCAGATCCGGAGGTGTGTGGTCAATGGAGAAGAATTTCTTAACTTTAAAGAGCCATTCCTTCACCTATCTCCATTGAATCTCGGAAAATCAATTTTAGAAAGGCGCGTGATACCTGAATAACCAGCATGATTGTATCCATGGCGAGATCGTGATGGATCCGAATGCATTACCAGAATTGGGAAATCATGCTCAATTCCAATTGTAGGAGAATGATTGGTTCATATCCCTGCCGTCATTTCAGCACTAGACGATGGATTAAGAGTTGCAAACAAAGTTGTAATACTTTCTGTGAAATTAGCATCCATTTGTGCTAAGCGTTCCTCAAAAAGTTCCAATAGAGAAGCTACAACTTCTTCCATCTCACGATGTGTTATCTCCTTCAAAAGTTCTTGAGATCATGTTTCCGCCATTGATGAATACAGAAAGGTCCTAGAGCTCTGATACCTTTAATACAGAAAATCTGTATTTGATGAATCCAAACCAAGAGATAATGTTCGTAGGAACAACAACTCTTAAACACTAACCTGATGATTAATCGAAATGAGAATCACAATCACTAAGGAAGATTAAGAACTTTGTGAACAATCAGAAGAGAGAGAATGAGGGATATTGTTTCATTGATTCTGAATACCAAAATACAGATTTGGAAGCTACTATTTAAAGTCAGTTGTCAACTAACAGACTTAACAGATTTATTAACAAAGACTAACAAAATGCATCACCGTGTCCTTAGTTAGTTACAACTATTCCCTCCACATGTCCATATTATGTTACAACTATTCCCTCCACGTGTCCATACTCTGTTACAACTATTCCCAATCGAATCTGACTCAAAACCGTCTAAACCCCATTTGAATCTGCCATGAATTCAACGACGATGAAGCTTGAAAGCACGCCAGCCATGAAGGAAGATGGTGACGCTTTGATGGCACGGTGGAGCATGAATTTTTTATATATTTGCAATTCGGTCCCTAGTCTTTAGCTTTCCTTTTAAAATAGACCCAGAATTGGAAATATTAATATTTTAACACCCAAAAAAGTGTGAGTACATATATAACCCTCAATTTTTTGAAAATACAGACCTATCTAAGACCGGCATTGACTTTGAAAACTGTGACCCTAGTCCCAGAGACCAGCACTAACTAAATTTTTTATGACGTTGATTGAAATTAAAAAATGAATTTATTCTCGAGTCAGTTTCTAACCTTTCGGACATTTTCACCTCTGAAGGTTGCACTCATTTTCCTTTGATAAAAAACGAAAGCATCCAACATTTTTTCTCCAACTAAACTTTATTGAATCGTCGAAATTGAGACGCCCAATTCAATCAACTACATGGTTCATTCTATCCCATCAGATGAAATCATGCTTTTATAAAAATGCAACTGTGGAAGAATATTTTTTACAAAGTGATAGAGAACCAGAGGAAGTAATATAGTTTGTACTCCGTATAAACTTTGAAAGTCTAGAAGACTCTAGAATCTATATTGCCAAGAAAATTACACTCCCTCTATTCCAATAAAAATAGTAAAATTACTTTTGTCTCGCTTTTTTTAGAAGCTAATGTGGTAGGGAATAACTGTGAAAACTAAAAATATTTGGAAAAATATTACGTCCAGTTTGAAAGTTGTTAAAGTTAAAGAGGATAATGTGAAGATAATTTAACGACATATTTTTTTGTCATTTTGCATAATTTTTAAATCATGTTAATTTTATTGGGACAAAAAAGAAAATTATGACATGTAAAATGGGACGGAAGAAGTAAATAATTCATAATCCATAAGCACAGACAATTTAGCACGCAGGTGTTAAATTTTTTTTACCATGCATGTGAAAAATTGGACTGGATGCATGGGAAAGGTTACTTCAAGTATTCACCAATGATACCTTGCTATTATATAAAAATATTAATAATTCAGATTAGCTTATCACAAATTTTTAGCACCTTTAAAAATTAGGGAAATAAACAAATATAACCCTATATAATTGAGAAAGTGCAGATATATGTCTGAGATAATTTTTAGTCATGACTACTAAATGAAAGTGCAAATATAACCATTTGACACCCATTTTCGGCATTGACTAAGTAATTCTGACTGTTGGCTGAATTGCAAAGATCAAAATGCCCTTTTACTTAAGCCTGAAATCTAATGGACAATTTTGCCCTTTCTCCCCCTTTCTCTCTCGTCGTCCCCTTCTCCCCGCCGGTCGCCGGCCCTTTCTCTCCTTTTCTCCCCCATCGTCCCCTCCGTCCCCTTCTCCCCCACCGTCCATACCGTCCCCTCTCTATTTTTTCC
>JAULKK010334609.1:0-10749 GCA_032355705.1 Rubia peregrina | reverse complement strand
CATAAACGCTTGGGAATATCCCTCTTCTCTGTGGACGACCCCGACTTGCCACTATCTACTTTCTAGTAGTATAGCCGTAATTAGGGCATATAAATACTATCTTTGAGAGGAACGGCAATGGCCTCCCAAAGACAAATCACCATTGAAACCTCATCTTCGATATTTTAAGATGCCAAAAGATTTCAAACTTCATTTACATGTTCAAATTTATGATGAAACCACAGATCCGAAGGAATTCCTGCACTCATATAGCAACAGTATGAGAATTCACAATGCAGAAATCGAATTGGTATGCAAAGCCTTCCCAATTTTCTTATCGAGAACAACGATCACATGGTATGAGGACTACCCAAAAGGAAGTATTAAGTCCTGGGCACAGTTTTCTGATTTGTTTTTAGGTTGTTTCTATCAGAAGCAGAAGTTCACCAAAATAATCGCAGACCTAAACAACATAGCTCAGTGAAGTGATGACAGCCTCGCAGAATTCTGCAATTGGTTCTTCACAGAAAGTTTACAAGTTTGAAACTTGTCGTTCCAATCCTCTTTGGGTGCATTTACAGGGGGCATACTATCACGAGAGTTCTACAAGGAGCTCACAAAATATATGCCAGAAAATCCAAGAGAGTTGCGAAAAATGATCGAGCAACATGTGAGAATAGAAGAAGAAAATAACCGCAATATAGAGCGGGAGCGAGGTAAGAAAAGAATGACGGAAGATACACAGAAGGGTTTATAAAGAAAGGGAGAGAAAACATCTCTTTCAAGGGAAGAGAATCGGGAATGCAGGGATCATCATTCCAAGACACACCTCTGACAAAGTCAAGAAAGGAAAGTGGGCAAGCGAACAGGGAATTATTCCACGAACCGACACCGATGATAGCACCCCCTAATAAAATATCCAGGGAATACTACTATACTTTCCACAAAGACCATGGCCATGATATCGAGTACTGTAGAGATTTGAGGAGGCATGTAGAGGAAAACCTGAGGAACGACTATTTGAGCCAATGCAAAAAGAAGGGGGAAGCCTGTACAACGAAACAAACTAGGCAGGGTGCTTTGTGGCAAAAAAACCAGGGCATAGTGAACACAAGGAGAAAAGGTTAAAATATGACAGCAGCGGTGGATTATTATGAGAATACAATGACTCAGGCTCCAGAAAGGGTGATCTTGTCTATACATGGGTCAACTGAATAGCTATCCAAAATTTCTTGGAAAGCTAAGACCATGTATTCTCCACCGGAAGAACCCACCAACAAAAGGCTTCATCCAGATGAAGCAATCACATTTAGCGAAAATGATGCATTCCCCAACGTCACATCACATAATGGCCCAATGTCATAATCGCCAAAATTGGAAATGCAACAATTCATAGAGTGTTTGTGGATGATGGAAGTACGGTTAAAATCCCATTTGTTGAGTGCTTCGATAAGCTAGGATTCAAGCAGACGGGTCTAAAAAATGCCACATCCTCACTTGTAGGATTTACGGGACGAGCATAAACATCATTAGGCAATTTACAACTGCCTATTACCATTGGCAATAGTGACAAAAACTGCACCATCATGTGCGATTTTATGGTCATGGATGCTCCAAGTTCATTCAATGTCATCATTGGAAGACCCTGGATAAACACACCAAAGGAAATATGGTCTCCATATCACTTAGTAATGAAGTTCTCGTCTCCAGTCGGAATCGCAACAATAAGAGCAAACCAACAAATGATGAGGCAGTGTATGATCATTGCAATGAAAACGGGGAAAATATTGGAGCAAACTAAGATGGTCAGCATTGTCTCAGATATCAGCTCATTCAAGCAATGCGAGTCAGCAGTAGATTTTGGAGAAGAAACTGAAGTTGTCACTTTGGATGATGAAGACACTTCCAAGTGCATCAAAATTGGGAAACATCTTCCCGGTCTAGAGAAACAAAAGGAAATAACAATCCTGCGAAGTCATAAGGACACATTTGCATGGAGTGTACAGAACATGGGAGGAGTTAACCCAGAAATCATTACCCATTCCTTGAACATTAGTGATTTAGTTAAACTAGTGTAGCAGAAGCAATAAAAAATTTCTAGTGATAGGCAGAAGACAATCGAATAAAAAGTGACAACTTTGCTTCAAGCTAGTATAGTGAAAGAGGTAACATATCCAAAGTGATTTGCGAACCCAGTGATGGTGAAAAAGGCAGACGCGGGATGGAGAATGTTCATTGTATTCACTAATTTGAACAAGGCATGCCCCAAGGATTGTTATCCTTTGCCTAAATTGATCATCTAGTCGAAGCGATAGTAGGGTACAAAGTCATAGTCTTTCTGGATGCATATGAAGAAGCCACCAAATACTGATGAATCCTGAAGATGTGGAGAAGACGGTGTTCATAACAAGCTTCAGAATATTTTATTGTGTGAAAATGCCATTTGGACAAAAATAATGTAGAAGCAACATATCAGAGAGTGGTTGACAGCGTATTTCGCAATCAAATAGGGAAAAATGTGGAATCATATGTTGATGATATCGTTGTTAAGAGTAAGAAGATAAGCAGATTCGGAGAGGACTTGAAGGAGACATTAGACACATTGAGGAAGATCGACATGAAACTCAATCCTAAGAAATGCATAATTGGAGTAGGCGCATGGAAATTCTTAGGATATAGGGTACCTTCCAGGGGAATCGAGGCAATTCCAGAGAAAATACAAGCTATAATTGATCTTCCTCAACCACGAACAGTCAAGGAAGTACAAATATTAATGGGATCCTTAGCAGAACTCAGTAGATTTATTTCAAAAGTAGCTGAGAAACGTTTTCCACACTTTGAAGTCCTGAAGAAAGTAAAAAAGTTTAGCTGGAATGAAGAAAGTAAAAAAAACGTACGATTCTTTGAAAGAACAGCTCCAGTCATTTCCCACAATGAATTTACCAATCCTAGGAGAAACCTTATATCTATACTTTGCAGTTTCAAAGAACACAGTTAGCTCGGTTCTAGTATAGCAAGAGAGCTAGATTAAAAAAAACTATATGCGACATTAGTAAAACACTGTAAAGTGCAGGCCTGTTGAGAGATTAATTCTAGCCTTATGGTACTAAAAAAGAAGGTTGTGGAACTACTTCCAGAGCCATGAGATAGTTGTATACATTGATCATGTTGTTAAGGACATCCTCAGAAAACTTGAAGCATCCGGTAGAATGACCAAGTGGGCTCTCGATTTGGGAAAATATGAAATCTAGTTCCAACCACGAACTGCAATCAAGGCATAAGTCTTTGAAAACTTCATTGCAGAGATGACGAGCAAAGATGCACAAAATGCAAAGGACCAGCAGAACCTTGGAATCAGGAAAGATAAGTCCATGTGGGTGGATGTCGCATGGAAACTATTCGTGGGTGGAGCATCTAGCAAAGAAGGATGCGGTACAGGACTACTATTAGTTAATCCAGAAGAAGGAAGCACAAATATTCACTTCATTTTAACTTTTCACTCACCAACAACGAGGCGGAGTATGAGGCATTAATATATGGCGTAAATCTTACAATAAGGATGAAGGTCAAAAGTGTTCGGAGTTTTAACGATTCACACATAGTAGTATAGCAGGTCAGAGGAAACTACGAAGTCCAGGAAGAACAACTGACAAAGTATTTAAGGAGAGTCCATCAACTTATCGCTCAACTCAAATACTTTGATATCCAGCATGTGCCAAGAAGTGAAAATACAAAGGTAGATGCCTTGAGTAAGCTAGAAACAACTGATTTTGATTCATCGGTCTGACGTAGGGATGTAAAAGTGGAAGTCATTCCACTCAAAAGCACATAGATAACATTCGTTTAAAAGGTTAAAATAGAAGAAACGAACTGGATGACGTCATTAATAAACTACTTCGCAAGGGGAAATTTACAAGCCAGAAAGTTGGAACTACTATCCCACAATTACGTTGATGAAGGTGGAGTCCTACACAAATAAGGTTTCATATCTTCACGGATAAAGTGCGTAGGTACATTTCAATCACTAGAGTTGTGAATGAAGTACACGAGGGCTATGTGGAATGCATCAAGGGTCCTAAACAATTGTGAAAAATATAATTCGGGCAGGATATTATTGGCCAACTATGTTCAACAATGCATATAAATTCATGCTTAAGTGCAGAATTTGCCAAATTAATGCCCCAATATCGTATAAACCACAAGTTGGAATGACAGGAGTTTACGGGGAATGATCGTTTGATAAATGGGGAATAGATTTAGTTGGACCTTTCCCAAAGGGTGCTGGCAGCGCGAGGTTCCTGATGGTGGCAATTTACTACTTCACCAAATGAGTTGAAGCAAATCTACTGGGAAGAGTAACAGTGGAGGTGACAAGAATGTTCGTTTGGCAGAACATTGTCTCTTCGGAGTACCACAAACTATCATCATGAATAACGGCACACAATTTACTAGCGGGGTATTTACTAAATGGTGCTCGAAGTTAGGGATTAATACTAGTTGAAATTAGGAACTCGAGCCTTCAGATTCAAGCATACAAGGAGGGTGATAATCCCAAAGTGATAAGGTTGGACCTAGATGAAATCGAAGAAAACAGGCAGCGAGCAATGATTACAGAAGCAAGGTATAAGAAGAGGATGGCTAGATCATACAATCAGAGGATCAAGGAGAAGTAATTCCAAATTGGTGACTTCGTGCTGCGAAAGAATGAAGCGAGCCTAGCTAAAGAAAAAGGAATGTTAAACCCAAAGTGGGAAGGCCCATATAAGATAGCAAAAGTGCATTGTTCCAACTGCTACAAGCTGGAGAGATTGGGTGGCAGTAGCATCCCCAACACTTGGCATGTGATTAACCTTAGAACTTTTCATGTTTAACATCTAAGGAGAAAGGTTGGAAAAACCAGAATGTATAGAAGTCATGAGATGATCATTGGTGTTGTTCGCAACTTTGTTTTCCTTTGAAGAGCGATATTATCGCAGTCGTACACATGAAATATAAAAGTGCATCTTTGGGGGCAATATACTGTTCATGTTCTTTACTTACATTCTCTAAATAATAGCCAATCATGGCACATTGCAAACAATCGAGTTCGGCCAAGAACCAAGAACCAACAAACAAATTACAACTTTTTGCCGTTGCAAGCTTTGGATCTTACAATTTCATAATCCAGCTTGTGCAAGCAATATATCTTACACAAAGACAGATATGCATACAAAAAAAACAAGTAAGCAAGAAATAGATCTTGCAGTTTGCACGGTACAAATTCCCAAATTTCTAAGATATAGATCTTGGAACTTTACGAATCAAACTAAGCAACATATAGATCTTGCAAAAAGGAAGATATGCCCACAAACACAACATAAGCAAGAAATTGATCTTGCAAGTTTTCACTATAAAGACCCTTAGCTTTGCAATTTATAGAACTTGTAAAATGGGAAAGCATGCCAGCAATATCAGCAGAAAAAATTATACAGACACAAAAACTAAAGAATGAAAGTGACAAATGCATATACGGATGAAAATAAGGAAACACAAAAATCTCTGTTTAGAGAAAGATAAAAGACTTAATTACAAAATATGAGCTAGTAAAAAGTACTACTAAGAACATTCTTAAAAGTAAACTATCGACGCCTAGATGCGCGAAATGATCAAGAAGATGAAGAACCACCACAACGACGAGATGGCTCGGCTTCGAGATGAGACTATGCGGTGAGAAATTTTAACTTTGTGCTCATCCTCTAACATTTTTTCATAACGACATTTCATGTATAGGTAGGCATGATGCCGTGTAAAACCTCTTTGTTTCATATGATCAAGATGCTTGGCATAGTAAGCCTTAAAATCGGTTATAGAGCCAAACTTCACACAATCAAGCTGCAAGCTCATAACATCAATAGTATCTTAGTAATCCTTATTTATAACCATCAAATTTCTCACTTCCTCTTCCAATTGGCGAATATGAGACCTACAGTTTTGGAAAAATTAATCCACTGCCCGCTGATAACTATTATTAAGTCCCTAAGACCATAAGACCGACAAGATGATGATGGAAGGGCTTTAATTTTTCCTTGTATTCAACACAAGCTTGTTAAAGCTAATGCACACATGAGTTGAGACAATTGCAATCAGTACAAAGTTCTTCATTCTCATGGAAAATCTGAGTGTTTATGGAAAACTGTTCATCAAATTTACTTTGCCACCCGGCTGGAGAGGAAGAGAAATGATCACACTCACCCTGCTTTTTCTTCAGTAGCTCCAATAAATTGTCAATACGAGAACACTGTTTATCAATACTCAGGGTCTTCTGATGAGCTTCGCTAGCCTTACTCGAAGCAAAATTCTTAACATCCTCCTACTGACGAAGCATTCTAACTATACTCAGTTGTTGGCGTTGAATAAGATTGTTCTGTTCAACACAAAATTCCTTAAGCTAGCAGATAGAATCTTGATTATCCTTTAAGGTTGTCGTCCTTCCAACTCCAAGATCGTGAATACCAAGTAGCATATACTTCAGGTGATTTCCAAAACAGGCTGACCATTCATAAACACGAGGATGAAGATAGAGCAAACGCATGTATATGCCTACAGATTCAAGATCTACCAAGATACAAATTATATCCTTGTCAAGTTACTCAATGTTATAACCCTTAAGCACGAACTGGCTACAAGTACATGCCAAAGTATGATGAGAAGATGAGGAGGTAGATGTTTTCCACCCAATATATAATGGAGGAGATTACAAAATAGTAAAGCGATTAGCGAAAATAAGCTCAACATAGTCACTAGATAAAGAATGGGAAGCTTCGATCAACTTAATATGATAAGATGAATGAGGAGAGAAAACCCCAAAACGATGATGAAAACGAACATTAGAGGCCAAATAGTCGAGACTTTTCAAAAATTTAGGATCAACCAAAATATCAAAGCTCTGCATATAAATAAAGGTAATGAGTAGTTGAAAAATTAAAAAAGAAAACCAAATATTAATACTCATAATAGTACAAATAGTACATAATATTGTCAAGAATTACAAATAAAGCCCCGGAATTCATAGCACTAAGATTAACTAACATGAGTATGGGAGGTGGACGAAGGCTGAACAACGATAGTAAAACTCTCCTTGCTCACATGCTGACTAGAGCCCCCAATGTCCTGGTTAATCTCTGTGTTCTTGTCAACATCAAGATTAGCAGGAGGCTTAGATGCTGAAGGCTCAGAAATGCGAGAACCAAATGAAATATCTTCAAAATAATCAACTGCACACACAATAAGCTCTGGCACAGAAGGAAAACAGGGAAGGTTGGCGAGGTGTGACAGCAAGGCATAGGGATGACCACCATCAGAAATACGACTAATGAATCCCTGGATAAGTTTAACCTTCTCCTCCACCAACACCCTCTCAGAATTGGACAATTTTTGTAGGTTCTGAGCCTTCATGATAGGGTTCAGTCTTCGCAGTTCAGTAAATGCCTCGCACTATCCAACATTGCGAGCAGACAAAGATATTTCTTCAAAGAATTTTGAGAAACATTTTATCTTAACAAGATGATCGACAAGAACCTGAGGATACCTAGGTGAGCAGAACCCTTAGTTTGCGTCTCCTCCATTCCCAAATGCATGTTAGCAATTTCTTTTTCAGCAGCTGAAGCACGCTCCTCGGCAGAATAAGCTCGATTTTCATCAGCTTTCAGGGAAAGATCCAAAGCAGCGACCTTAATTTCCATGGCCTGCAATTTCTCCAGAAGCGAACCATCTCCCTTGGTAAATTCGGCCAACCGTTCGCCGACAACCTGAAGACTCTCACCAACCTTATTTTCAAAAACACGAGATGAAATATTACAGTTAGAAATCAAAAAAGAACAACAAATTAAATCACAATAGGATCAACAACAAGCATACCATAGTCACTATCTCTTGGTGAGACATTATGGATAAGGTAGCGGGAATAGTTCCCTCTACCATCAATCCATGACTTAGTACTAGAGTTTTAGGGTGAGAATGGCTTATGTGCCCCCTCTTCTTGGGAGGCTCCAATGAATTCGAGGATCCACCGGATTGATCATACTTCCTTTATATGTGGGACTCCTACTTTCTAGCCTCCCCACCTTCGTTACTAGTAGCTTTGGTGGTTATGACTCGACAGCATATTCTGGAGACACAATAGTCGCGGAGTTGTTAATTATTTCAGTGGCCACAGGCTCTTGCCCTTCACGTCATCGCCAAACACAAAGTTTTCCTCAATGGGGCACTTTGTTAGATCCATTTCAAAAATTTAGAATACAAATCAGGTTAGAAGAACACAAAAATAATAGGACGATGAGAATAGTAAGAGAAGTATAAGTAAGACAAAGATAAGCGATGACAACCTTCGCTTTCATTACTAGCATGGCGAAGATAGATCGAATATTCGCTGAGTGTCAGCACAACCTCAGACTAAGCGTTAAGATGAACCCTAACCCTAGGAGGTTGGAAAACCTCCAAACATGAAAACCTTGTCCATTCCCCTCATCAAGTTTTAAGAAGAAAAACTTTTTACGCCATACACCACAGTTGTTAGGAAATCCACTAACAAACTCATCATTTGGAATAACTGGGGAAAGGGTGAATTCTTCGGATGAGTTCTTCACTTTGTGAAGTTGATAAAGGCTACAGAATAAGTCAAGTGAAAAAGAGATTTGAGCCGCTTCACACACATGATAAAAAAACAACCATGATTGAGACAGCCTTAGGATGGAGCTGGGATAATGCAAACATATAATGGGAGAGCATGTTTATAATATGTTAAGGTAAGGGAAAAGAAAAACCAAACTTAAGATAATCTAGGTAGCAGGAGATGAAACCGGAAAGAGGGTTACGAACAAGATTATCTTTAATATTCAAAAAATATTAAGACTTTCCAAATAATATTCAGAAAACTATCCTTAAGATTTTCCAAATCGTATATAGAAAGAAGTCTACTAAAGGTAGAATAAGTGGTGATTTGGTCGGAATTCTCCCTGGAATTGACATTGTCAACAGGGGCATCTCTTATGGAAGATTTGGCAATATTAGAGGTAGACATGAAGGCTATAAAACGTCCTAAGATCCAGACAAAATTCAAAAAAAATCTGGTGATATCAGAAACAAAGAACACTAATAGTACACTGGAAAAACAACTGAACAACCTTTATCCAAGGGCCGGAAAAGAAATTACTGGAAGAGAGAAGGCACCACAAATTCACAACTACGAAAATCCCTTTTGGAAAGAAAAAGAAGATCGAGAACAGAGGACTTATGAGGTTAATGGAGTGTGATAGGAGATTGGAGATATAAACAAGAAGAAGAGTAAAGGATGAAGAATCCTAACAGAATGTGGAATTAAATAAAAGGAAACAAAAGGTTAATAGGAAACAAAAGCAATAATGAGGGCTTGACAAAAAGGGAGTTGCCATTTTAGGAACTCGAGAAGACGACAGTAGATAAAGTGGAGAGAGTACTGTACACTAGTGACATGTTTAAATCATGGAAATCAAAATAATCATAAAGGGGGGAAAATATAACGACCTCGGAAGAAATCCCAAAAATATCGCTAATGAAAAAAGAGGAGAAAACTCCGGCTATAGGATTGCAACAACAACTAGCCTTCCTCAATCATGGCATTTTCAAATTTTGAACTCAAGTCTCAAAGGATGGACAACCCAATTGAGTGACAAACACAGCCAAGAAGCACGCAACACTTCGCGAAAGTAATTCAAGTTGTTCCGATAACTAACTGATTATTGCAGTTGAAAAAATGAACAATAAACAAGTTTATGAACACCTTTCAACCAGAATCACAACTTCGTATTTTGTTGACTTCATGGCTGGGGGACTTATTATGGTGTATACCTAGCCTAACTAGATACTGCTGACGTCTAAAGCCCAGCCCAATCTGATTCATGAGCAACCAAGACCATTCAGCCCAGAAATCCAAGTCAACATCGAGCAGATAAAGAAGGAACATCTTGATCGTGGATTCAACTATAAACCGAAAAGGTGGCACGTAGACACGAGCCGGAAAGATAGTGATCACTATCTGACCCACGATCTCAAACCCGAACAATGTGGAAACACAATCACAAGATGCTATAAATACAAAGAGAGCAACACTGGCTCAGGTAAGAAAAGGCTAGATGGAGAAATTCTAATTCTCTAAGGAAAAGATTGACTTGTTCGTCAGAGCCTTTTACCCGAAATCACTTCCAAGATTTTTTTTTTGCAAGAGACGATACTTAACTGTGAGCAACAAACATTTTACTTTGGTGGATTGCCACATCAGTCACAATTTAATTTGATGGCTCTATTTTTTAAGGTAATGTTAAAATTTCAAGAAAATCTTAAATTTAGAGGAATAAAGTGGTTATTAAATTAAAAATAAACTAGGACACTAATCAAGAATCATATATTAATTAACTAAAAATTAAAATATTTTTTGAAAAGGTGGGACAATTTCCCTATCTTACACAAGGGTAGCTCCGCCCCGGGTTCTCATCTTCCTTTAACGGTTTTTAATAAATATTCTATTAATATTTTAATTGGTAAATATAAAAGGATTTTAAAAGATAATATTTTTATTTTACATCAATAAATATTATAAGTAAAATTAGTAAATGAATTGACTATGGAGTATTAGTAGAGCTTTAGGGAAACGTTTTTCGTAAAGAATGTTCTTAAAACTAAGAGAAAGACTTATATGAGACCGTCTCACCATAACTTATGGTGAGACAAGGTACAAACTAAAGTTTTGCAAATTAC
>JAULKK010334598.1:0-10750 GCA_032355705.1 Rubia peregrina | reverse complement strand
AAAAATGGTTATCTAAACCCCTTATGATGTAAACATACCTAAATCTAGCAATCTTCCAACAAAAAGATAACAAAACAGATGTTAAATGCCTCAGAAAATACATGCATTTGACGTCAAGCATTCATAATATATAGTTGATTTATACTATTATTTAGTTATACTTTTGGAGAAACTATTTAAAACCCCTCTAATTGAAATTTATTAGAGATTGGATCGTGGCATGAAATTTTTTATTACACAAAAGAATTAAAATATTAAAATTATCTGCATGATGCATACATGTAGAGGATACTTATTTTTCCTACTATACCCTATAACTTGTCTACCTTAATTAAAAATGATGATAATTTGCCATATCGTTTATAAAATTTTCTATGTAGAGTCTCCCCAACTATTATTCTTGTGGAGAAAGTTAAGTCGAAAGCCCATGAAGAGCCCATGAAGAGAAACCTAAATAATTGAGAATAATACTTTAAAAAATAAAATAAGATTGGATTATCTCTTCAATAAATAACATTTGATTTTGGAATTGTTTTAAACATTAATGTTCAATTTATAATTAGGCAAGGTTGTAATCACCGCCGCCTATTTAACTAATTACAGCACCCGTGAATGAAAATTGGAGTCTTACAGTTGGATGGCTTATAATTTTTCATAAAATATTCATATTTTTTTGGTGGTGAAAGGTCAACATGCGACTTTAACAGTAGATGACCTTTATATAGAAACCTTCAAGGCTTACGCCCTAGCTTGAAATTTAGCACCTTAAATGTACTATATTTTCAACTAACTGCAAAATTAAAGGTTAAAATTGGTTTGTGTTTTATTTGAAAAAATTACCATTTTAATTGGGTATTTTTAGGCAAGAAATTGAATTGATTGGAGTTATAAAGTAACAACCAAGAAAAAAACACAGAGGTTTATTTTTTTTTGAGATATTGATGTGGACTAAGAGATATGAATCTCGTTAGGAAGACTCTTGATTGTGGAATTTAGATCTTTTACTAAATTAAGGGTCTCACAAACCCTAGTAGAGCTGCACCAAAATTGATCAACTAGCCCTCGAGATTGCTCAATTCTTGATATTTATGAAACTACCTAGCCCACGGGATTAGTTCACAAATCAAAGGTATTGATAATTAATTAACTCATAGGATTAAGCAAGAATGAAGAACGCTTGCAAGGAAAGAGGGTGAACTCAAAAATCTGATTATATGATTGATAAAATTGTGGGTAATGTCTTAGCCAAACCCGTGTACTTATAGAATTAAATTTGACTAGAAACTCTAATTCGAAACAGAATCTAAATTAACTTATGGCAGCTTTAATAAGCTAAAACTATATCAAGTTAGAATATTTAAAATAAATGGCTATATGGCCGAATTCATCAAGAAGTGTTCTTGAATGAATATTGCCTTATCTAATCTTACCAAATCTAATTTTAATTAGAATAAAAATGAAGATGATAAAACCCTAATTGACCAAAATTTTGAAATCAAGCTCTTCAAAGTCCAAATAGCTGAAATTTAATCCCAAATGAAATAATTTTACTATAGTTTACAACGATCACATTACCTAATTAAAAATCCTGTGGGAAGAAAGAGTATAGTATTTATCATGATGTCTTCACTTCCTCAACACGCTTGAAAAAGTAATCCAAGAACTTGTTGATGTTGATTTCTTAATTAATTCTTCATCATAAAGTTGATCCATCAAAGCAGTTAAGGCAGCATCTCTAAGCTTTGTCCTTTCCCTAGTCATAGGACATTCCATGTCACTTAGAGGGTCCCTAAAATAACCTTTAAATGTTTGATTAAGTCATGGAATGTATTCATCTATCGTGAGAGTAGTCTAGGCATTTGCATCGTTCCCTCTATGGTCAAAAGGTTTAACCCTCGAAACAGAATCATCTTTAAAGGTAAATGGACATAAATCAGCTACATTGAGAGTAGTACTGACACCGTAGTTTCTTGGAAAAGCAATCTTGTAAGAATTATCATTCCCACATTTCAGCACTTTAAAATGACCATTACAACATAGACTTAAATTGGATTTCCAATCTTTTTTCGTATAGCCCATGATTATTATTTTTTACTTCACCTTCAATCAACCAACACAATTCCTCAAAATCCTATCAACAGTTTCATTTTAAGGCAGAAGAAGTGTTCTCGCAATAAATTATACTTTTAAGTGCACCAAAATATCCCATTAAACCTCCTGAATGAGCTTCTCTAACAAGTAATTCATGCATAGAACACTGAGGAACACATAACCTATTATCTCTAAACAAGGAACCAGCATGCCGAAAAAACTTCTCATAAGAACTATTTTAGCATGCAAGATAAATAGATGAAAAATTAGGATCAGTAGCATATAATTCTTGCACGTGTAAGTAACACATGTCTACGAATCAAATAATCAACAAAAACATTTTATTTAACCCTTTTGTAATGCAACACATAGGGAAAAGATTCAATAAAACTAGACAATTTAGTATAACACGCATTCAAATTCATCTGACTCTTGAAATATTTCAATGACTCATGATCACTATGAATGACAAATTCTTTATACAATGAATAATTTTGCAAAGTCTCTAAAGCTCTCACAGTAGCATAAACCTTTTTGTCATAAACAGGGTAATTAAGAACACCACCCTATAACTTTCACTGAAGTAAGCTATAGGTCTATTCTCTTGCATTAAAACAACAACAATTCAAACATCAGAAGCATTACAGTGAATCTTGAAAGTAACATTAAAATCAGATCAAGCTAATCATACTTTCAATTCATTAAATACATTCCCTTGACTTTCACCATAAACAAATTTCACGTCCTTTTCTACTAGTTTATTTACAGGGGCATCAATAGATGATAAATCGCGCACAAACAATCTATAAAAACTAGCTAAACCCTGAAAGGATCGTACCTGATTGGCGTTGGTAGATGTCAACCAAATTTTAATGGCCTCAATTTTGGTTTCGTCAACTGTTATGCCCTCCTCAGAGACCAAAAAATGAAGAAAAACTACCTACGAATTGCAAAAAGTGTACTCCTTACTGTTCGCATGTAAACAAGACTCACAAAGTGCAACAAGACACATTTTAACATGCTCAATAGGATTATTAGTCGACTTAAAATAAATCAATATATCATCAAAAATAACTACAACAAATCGACCAATAAACTTTTTCAAGAGATGATTCATCAACCGCAAAAAAGTACTAGGTGCCTTAGTTAAGCCGAAAGGCATAACAATCCATTCATATAACCAAAACTTAGTCTTAAATGTACTTTTTCAATCATTCATCTCCCTTATGTGAATCTGATGATAACCCTGAGTTAAATTAATCTTAGTATAAATCACAAATCCATAAAAATCTTCAAGCATATCATCTGACCTTGGGATAGTATAAATCACAAATCCATACAAATCTTCAAGCATATCATATAAGCTAGGGATAAGATGGTGATACTGCATGGTTATATTGTTAATAGCACAAAAATCTACACAGACTCCAAGTTTTATATTTCCTAAGAACTAAAATATAGGATCAACCTTAAAGATTCACGCACATAACCTTTTTCAAGTAAATCCTCGTCTTGTCGTTGTAGTTCCTTTGTCTCCTCAGGGTTTGCTTTATAAGCCAGAAGATTTGAATGACTGAACCTAAAATCAAGTAAATCTAATTTTCTGTGCCACACATGGCTGGTAATCCATTGGGATGTTCATCCTGAAAAACATCAAGAAATTGCTACAACATTTCAGCAAAAACATAGTATAAGCATAAAATAATGATTTCCAAAAGCATGATTCACATGTCTTATAGAAGTATAAAATGATCTACCAGAAACAATAGGAAGTTCATGTCTCATCATGTAAATCGATGGTAAAGGATAAAAATGAGAAGGTAATTTTTTTGCGACTTCTCATAATCATTCGATGACTTACCTGGATTTTCCACCCCTTAATTTTGGTCAAAATTTTCAGCGTTTTTCCTCATTTTTTCACCTAAAACCCTTGCTAAGGTTTCGTTTGGCTGTCCGAGGTTCACTCACAATCTTTTTTCTATCGATCTTCATGCACTTCTGAGCGTCAATGACTTACACCGAAGATAATGGAGTCAAAGTGTACTTTGTTCTATCCTTAATCACAATTATTTTTTTAGTGTAACCATCATGCATAGATTTACGATCAAACTACCAAGGTCTCCCAAACAAAAAATGACTCACCGCCATATGTATAACATCACTTAGGATAGAATCATGATTTTTTAATATTAAATCATGCATTATTTATTAACCCTCATGTCACCATTAACGTTTAACCAAATGTGTTTATAAGATGATGGATGAGTATTAACATGTAAAAACAATGATTTAACAAGAAAAATAGAAACAATATTAGCCCAAGATCCACCATCAATAATCATTAAAATATTCTTATATTTTGTAAGACAATGAGTATGGAAAATATTAATCTAAGTATCAGCCATTTGGGAGATTAGAAGCCTCAAATGTAGGAAGTTACCTTGTGTTTCCGAATCTTTTTCACCTTCACCATGTATGATGATCTAATCATCAACCTATTCTTAACCACTTTCATACAATGCTGTCATATCAGCATGTTCATTCAACATCTTCATCTATTTCTTCAATTACTGCTAACACTCAAGCACGAGGGAAGTTACTAAAAATGTGTCCTCTTTCTTTGGAATGAAAACTAGTACAAGTATTAACATAATTCATACTCCCTCCGTCCCACTATTAAGTTCAAAATTGCTTTTTCACGGTCTTCAATGAGCATGTTTGACCGTAAATATTTCTAGTTGTATGTAATAATATTGCATAAAAAATTAATATTTAGAAATAGATGTTAAGACAAATATAACGATATGTCACATGATATATTTATATATTAATTTATATTTAGGGTCAAAGTTTGTAAAGTTTGACTCTCAAAAAGCAATTAGGAGTATATATTAAGATTTTTTTTAACAATCACCAAAAAGAGTGGAATTGACATCCAATCTATCTAACATTTAGCAATAACCAAATATAGTAAAGATATTTAAATGACATGTCTACCAAATTCATTATCTGTAATGTTAAAAATTAGAGATCCAATAAAAACTATAATATCGCACTCAGGGATATTAACTCGCATCTGCAAAAAATTATGATCACTTGGTAGGGGTAAATCCGGGTACCCACACTGTCGGACACCCGCACATCCGGGTACCCGCATATGAGGGTAGTTGAAAATGTGGCATGTGACCTAGCCCAGAAGAATTGGGTACGTGCATTGATTGTTTGGGCCGAATAATAGGGTACCCACTGATCCATTTAAGATTGAAAATTTGAAATAATTATCGTTTCATTATGTTATGTAAATTGAATTACTGCAAGAAAAATGTCTTTACAGTGATAGCAATCTAATTTAATAATTGAATTCTTGTGACATTTTTTGTACACATAGTTGTTACCCTTTATCATTCAAATTCAGCATATAATGATCGCTAAGAATAACAAATCCGTAGTCATCATCATCATTCCCTAGCTATACATTGAAATGACGAGAATAAAATCATTGTGTTAATTTAAATGTAGTGGAGAGGTTATGAAAGTTTGATATGAAATTTGTGATGGAAAACCAAATTAAAGAAAAACAATTTGACCTACTACTATAATAGGGTTGTAACCATTGGTACAACTGAAAATTTGAGGCTGAAAAGGAAGGCCGAAGCTCAGAAGAAATTATTGAGAATTCAGAGTTGAAAGGGAATGATTGAAAATTTAGTACTTGAATATTATGTAAATTCACATCATTTAATAATTAATATTACACCGATAAGGACAATTAAAAATTGGGAGTAGATGTGTAGAAAATATTACTTAAAAATAAAATTAAGTAATGTATTTTAATTTTATTGGGTATCTTGGGTACTCGAAAAAAGCACTTTTGCTACGTAGACTTGGACCCGTTAAAATGTACGATTCCCTCCGTCTCGGTGGAATTTGCACAGAATCTTTTCATGATTTTCAAGAAACATGTTTGACTGTAAATATGTTCAACAAAGGACAATAATGCCACATAAAAATTGATATTTAGAAACTACATGTTATGACGAATCTAACAATATCTCTTACGATAATATTTATATTTGTAAATCTACTCAAATACATGGTCAAAGTTCAACAACTTTGTCTGCCAAATAGTAAATGTGCAGATTCGGCTGGGATGGAGGGAGGACAATTTCTGGGCCGAATACCCGACCTTGAAATATAAAAAAGTATCCGGTTATTTTAAACTGCGACAGTAGATGTACGAGCCGAGTATCGTGAGTCGGGTATTTTTGAACATCGTTACCACTTGGTGGAGAGGTGCATATCAAACATCAATTCACCACACCCAACGTGGATCTTCTATAATTGTAATACAACCTGATTCAAAGCACGATCGATGTTGTCCAAAACTGTAAACACCTTAAAAATACAAATTAACGCATCCATATAAATGGAATCCTATTACAAAAAAAAGGCAAAATCACGAAGACGTGATATGTATAATCAGATTGAGAACAATACATCGATGCGGACAACTAAATCAAATTATCATCATGAACCAAACTATCTAGTAACTAAAAAACTTAAGTATGAAAATAAATTTCACCCTATTCAATAACATAAATATTTAAAGAACATCAACTAAAATTAGCTCGTTTCTTCATTTTTCCATAATGAAAATGTGGAAAAAAGATTGAAAAAGAATATATTAAAACTTTTTTTAGAGAGAGAAAGTGAATGTGCGGCTAGAGTTTGCGGAGTAGGTTATTAGTAAAACTAATTCTTGATCCTACTAATTAGATAATGTATGCAAGAGTCATTAAAAAGATTTTCAGTATATTGTAATTTATGAAACAAGGGAAAACTAACACAGGTTTATTTAATCATATATTGTTTTAAGCGTGCACAGACAAAAATCAAAGAGAAAGACTCATATGAGACCGTCTCACCATAACTTATGGTGAGACAAGGTACAAACTAAAGTTTTACAAATTACAAAAAGTACCACATGTCTTTCCCATCTTTAAATAATTGTATTTAAACCCCCCGTCTCACCATAAAATTAGGTGAGACTGTCTCACCAATTCTTTGTAAATATATATCTCCCCCATTATTATGGGTTTCTTATTTAAAAAATTAGATGACTAAACTTTAAAATTTTAAATAATTTTTTTCAATTTAAATGTAAGGCACAAAATATACATTCCAATATTTTAATTAATAATATCAACGCGCAATGGTACTCCACTAGTTAAAAGTAAAGAAAGATCAGTTTCTATTTTTTCCTCAAAAATATAAAACAAAATTTTTATGTGGGGATTTGTTGTTTGTGGGGGTGTGGGGAAAATAAGATCATGCCACGTGTCCAATAAATTAGTTAAATTTTTAAAAATAAAATAAAATAAAATATTAATGAAAATCAAGTAGTGGGTGAATTGTTAGACACGTGGCATGATTTTATTCGCCCCATACCCCCACATACAACAAATCCCCACATATAAAAAAATTCTGCAAAAATATTGTATGGTTATAAAATAAACTGGTTTTAATACTTTATCAAACGGTTAAAAATATTTAGCTTATAAACAAAGTAGGATGTGTTTGGTGAAGTTGTACTTATAAACCAAATTGACTTAATTTTAAAATCTAGTCGATATCATCTTCTGCATTTACTCTGATAATACTTTATGCTTTTAAGTAAAGTATTTATAAATCCTAACAAATACACTATTTATTCTATAAGCTCTGACCAACTCGCTCATTATATCTCAATCGTGCTTAATTGTTGGCATAATTAAGAATGAAAATGAAAAATAGCATAAATTGTAATCATGGGGATCAAAATGTTATTTACTCTTTAAATTAACAGTTAATAAAATAAAATAAAAAGATTTAAGCTGTGGCTCAAATTTAAAGTGACCTAGATCACTTTCCTCTCGTCGGTTTTCACGAATTTAATTTTAGACTACTTTATCATAATGGAAAAATCTCCATAAAAGACTCAGAAAATTCCAATACTATGCTCATCAACCCGTCCACGTAAGTATTACGTACATAAAAGGTAATGCAACCTTTCAAATTTTCCAGCAGCCCTCGGTCATACCAATCCAATTTAGATTTGATTGTCGGCCATACCAATTGTTTAGGATCAGAGTAATTTTCATGAGGATGGTAATAATTTAAATGAATGTTTCAAAATAAATCATAAAACTTGTTGGGTTTGTCAAGGCTTACATTGAAAGGGTCTAGGATAAATTTGGGAGGTTGGTGGGGTAAATTTGGGAGAATGAATGAATATATATATATATATATATATATATGGAAATTGTACAAATAGAAAGTTATTTGTGAGTCAAATCAATTTTTTATTATTATTGTGGGACGTAGATAAGAGATAGTAGTTATCTCAAGAACAATGCTAGATGTCTCAGATTTTCATATATAGCTTAAAATCTGAGACAATATTGTCTCATTTGCAGTTGGAATGATAAGCAGTCGTGGGAGAGTTCACACCAGTGGTGTAGAAGTGGATTCCCTTTGAGTTAGGATTTAGATTACAGAGTGAATAAATAGAGTACATTATATAAAAGTAAATATCTAAACCATAATATAATTTTTAGAATTTTCTATTCTAACACCCCCTCAAATGAAAATGCACCAAGAAACATATTTTGGATCTAAAGAACTCAAACAAAGGACACGAAAACCCTTTCGTGAAAATGTCAGCAATCTTAAGTGAAGTAGGAACATGATGAAGACGAAACTTTCTAGAACGTAATTCACCTAAAAAGGTGGAATCACCGGTCTCAAGGAAATAAAGACCTGAATGATTATGATTTTTACCAAGCATCTCTCACTAGTGGAGGAACCTTGATTAAATACACCAATAAAAGGCGGTTCCTACTATGGAACCGCCTTCCCTTCCCTGGGTCTCCCGAACTCGGAAGTGGTCAAAATTAGGTCCCTATCAATTTGGAAGGCGGTTGTAACGAAGAAGAAGTTGGTTATATGATAACTGCCTTTGAATGGTATTTCACAAAGGCAAATTTTCATTTAACCGCCTTCAATTGAATTCATCAGAAGGCGGTTATTTCTATCTGCCTTCTAATAAAGGTGTTCTAAGCTTGGAAAAGAGACCCCCGAGTGTAGTTACAAAATCGGAAGCTCATCACATATCGTATGTTGAAGAGCCGAAATGATTTCCAGGACCAGAACCGAAAACCATATCGCTTTTCCGGGTCCAAAATGCGATCGACTCGGGACAGGTGGGAAGGTGTACAGGAGTTCGGAACACGGTCGTCAGAGAATGTATTAAATGTGAACTAGGTCATTTGGGTTTCAAGAACTCATATCATTTGAACCTTAAATTTTCTCTATGGGCTTCTTTCAAAACTAATATAGAATACATTGGGAGGATCAAAGGTATGTAATTCTTCCTCAATTGTGTTACGTGTGTGTGATTGGTAGATAAATGAATTTGTTTCGGAAAGCATGTAAATTATATTTAAAATAGTTTTGATTTAGTTGAATTGGTGATTGTGAAACAATGTGTTATGTTGTATGATGGTCATGCGGTTTGAACATATCAAATTAATTATTATATGTATTTTCGATGGATCGAATTGAATTGATTGGTAAATATTTGAGAAAATCACCCGATTATCTCCCTTTGGTAGAATAATTTCTTGTTGTAACTTTTGAACATGCTTCCAAGAATGGCGTGGTGCGAGCACGTTTCCCCTGTAAAGATTGTACGAATGATGCATTTTTGGGCAGGAAGAAGTTGTGTGCACATCTCATCATGCAAGGGTTTCAAACTAGTTACACCTCGTAGGTGTGGCACCGGAGGTTGACAATGCTATTATAGACAATGTTGAACTGATTGGGTGTATTTTATACACATATTTTATGTACTTTTATGAGCTTCTTTTGCCATTTGATATAGGTGTGTTTTTGTGCAGGAAATTGTTAGATTGTGCGTTGAAGGTGAGGAGCGATACACTATACTCTTTTTCCCTTAACCGTGATTTTTTCCACAAGGTTTTTCCGGTAAGGTTTTTAATGGGGTAGTGTGCTCCAATGAAATATATACTTAGAGACATTATTCCGAAATGAAACTCATAAGCAATTGGATCGTGCTACGATAAATTTTGGACAATTGGGTTCATCTGAATAAGTTTAAATTAAGGAATAGAAGCCCCAATATGAATACCAAATTAATTAGACCAATAATAATTTCATTTTCTTAATTGGATTTGTAATTAGGATTCTATTGGTTTGATTAAAAAAAATCAAGCTGTGGCTTTTGATTTCGACATGGCCGGAGCTTAACTTTCGTTTTCTGTTTTCCCATTACCTCGGAGCCGCCGCATGCATTGTTTTTTGTTCCGTTTTGTTGCCAGGATTATTATTCATCACCTTTGATGAATTAATCCTTCTTTTGTTTCTTTAATTTTCGTTTGTTTTTATTTGTTCATGTATTTTTTCAGTTATTCTTTGTTTATGTTATGACATGTGCAACTAACGAATAAAGAATTAAACAAGAACACAGATAATTTTTGCGTGGTTCACTAACAATTTGTTACCTACGTCCACAGACGGAAACAGATTTTATTAACAGACTCAGAAGAGATTTCTCAGACCATAACAATTGTCTTCAAAATCTCAGGCATATTACAAATAG
>JAULKK010334588.1:0-10750 GCA_032355705.1 Rubia peregrina | reverse complement strand
TAGGTTTTGTCAACAAAATTTTGTGAACCGTTGATCACGTTCCTTGATCTACTCCATTACCTAGTAAATGTACATTTGATCATATTCAATGCCCTTTTCGTAAGACATTGTTGATTATTACCGGGGAATTCTTAGTTGCTGTTGGGAATTGGTGTAGTATAATAATCGGTGCACCGGGTTTAAACATGTTGGCTGAAAAACGTGATTTTGTTGAAATGTTTGTTGTTATAGCTAGATGGATCCACACAATCGTTCTTAAACTGTTATACTATTTGTAGTGAAGTATTAGAGTAGTTGCACGCAGCTGCGGTCACCGCCCAATACCAAGGTTGTGATTCACAAGAGAACTACGAGAGCAGTTGCGCGCAGCTGCAGTCAGCGCCCAACTTCAAATCTCTTACTGCTAAATTTGATAAATGTGCAGCTACGGTCATCGCTCAACAACGATTCCAAACATAAAATCGGTGCAACATTTTAAACCGGTGCTACATTGGCACCAGTTTCATAAGATTGATGCCAAAAATTAAATCGGTACTAACCCTGTCACCAGTTTTTAATACCGGTGCTAAGAATAAAACCAGTTCCAATTTATCACTGGTTTCATTAAAGCGGTGCCACAATAAAAACAAACTAGTGCTAACCAGATCACCAATTTTTCAAACTGTTGCTAATCATAGCACTGATTTCCAGAACCGTTGCTTACTATAAAATCGGTGCCAATTTTTTTTAAAAGTGCCAAACATAAAATGGTGCAAACCCTAGGACCGATCTTCATAAACTGGTGCTAACCAACAAAACCGACCCTTAAGCCTAGCACCAGTGTAAATAAACGGGTGCTAAATATAAATTGGTGCCATTACAACACCGGTTTTAATAAACCGGTGCCAAGTGAAAAACGGGTGCCACACGTAGCTCGGGTTCAGGAAACCGGTGAAATGTGTTTTCATCGCCTACTTAGGCACCGGTTTTTTGATCCCCTGAAAACTGGTGTTAGAGGCTAAAAAACTTGTGCTAGAGTGTCTGTCCCGCGAGAGTGTTACTACCGGTGTGAGTTTACAGATATGAGTGACACTTAGGTCGTATCATACTTAGAACTGAATTGCATTGAGGAAAGAAATTAGTTTTGTAAGTCATTTCTTGAGTCATGTAGCCACTTAGTAAGTCGCGTGTGCTAAGAGGTCTTAGAGAGCACTAGTTAGACACAAATGTTCTAGAAGGTATAAGTTTCAACTCGAACGGGTATTCATGTTGGGTCCCGGTGTGTAATGCTACTTACAGAATTAGTCAATCTGGTAGCCCTCAGGGTCAATCTTATGAAAACTCCCTAGGTCAATCCTATTGAGCCCCCACCTAGGAAAGGCTGAATGAGAAAGGAGAAGCAGGTGATGGGTTTTTGAGTGCAAAAGATGGAGATTCCAAGAAACATATAGTAATGAAGAGGAGATCGAGTCTGAGACTGATGATGACGGTGGGGATGAGATGACAGGGAAAACAAGTGGGTTGATAATGATAATGAGACTGGTGGGGGGTAATGACGAAGAAGAATGATATGTTTGCATGTCATTTATGCTTGCATTTATTGTCCCCTAAGAAATAATAATATGATTGTGTAATATTGGGTTTTTAATGATACTAGATACCCATTTCATTCCAACTACTATTTAACCTAAACCTTAGTAGACATAGGTCCATATGTATAGTAGTAGGTAATTGGGCCTTGAAAAGGCCTAAAAGTGGCAAAAAAATCCTAGCAGCCACAATTGACATGGCCAGTGGAAAATGGCATGGGCCATGCCAGCCAAAAGCCTTGTGCTGATACAGGTTGCATGCCATGGCACGGCCTGTGCCCCTTCGTGCTAGTGCAGCCTATCTAGTCTGGCACGGGCCGTGTCGGATCGTACTTGCACGGGCCGTGTCTGCAGGCACGGGATACCGGATGGTGCCCTGTTTTGAACATCTGATAGCGCGCTCCATGTTCTATGGCGTGGTCCATTGACTGGAACCACTTTTTGATCTGTTGAACGACGCAGGTCGTGCTGATTTTTGCACCTCGTGAGCTGGTCTTTGCATGTTGGAGTTGAAACGATGCAGACCGTGTAAAACAGCACGGTTCGCACCCATATTTAGACACTGGAGAAATTTGAAAAACATGTGCCAGAAGGTGCAATACAATTCATGCTAAGGGCGTGTGACAAAGCCCGTGTTGGCTGCCACGGGCCAAGCTAGCCACTCCTGTTACAGGCCGGGCTACCCATCTCTGGCACGGGCTGGGCTACCCATCCCTGGCACGGGTCATGCTATCCACTCCTAGCACTGGTCGTGCTAGGTGTGTTAGCCTCGTGCTGGCTGGTTCGTGTTGGCTAGTTGGCCGGCTGATGACGCTATTCCGTTTGACCTTGTTGAACTTTGATTCCACCTTTTCCAGCTCAATTCCATCTACTACCACACATTTTGGTCTGTGGCCTTCAATAAACTTCAAATTTCGCGAATGACCTCTAATATCTTCTACCATTCTTGTGAATGGCCTTCAAATATCTTCTTCCGCTCTTGTGAATAACCTTCTACAAAATGATGTCAAAATATTCACGAGCAACCTATTAGTAAGCTCACAAATTAAAATCTAGGTGCTCATGAATACAAAGTGTCCATTACATTAAACTAAGTCTACAAAACTCGTGATTTAGATAAGAAAATCAATAATGGTCATCTAAATCCTTTGTCGTTCAAACCTATCTAAAACTAGAAATCAATCGAACAAAAAATATTAACAAAAGTATCAAATGCATTGGTTAAAGCATGCATAAAGGTGCACATCGTATAGCATAAGGGAGCCGATCAAGTAAATAAGGTACGTCTTCAAACTCTAAGAGAAGAGTTTGAGTCGTTGCATATGAAGATGAGGAAATTGGTCTCGGATTACTTTTCAAGAGTTTTGATGGTTGCTAATAAGCTTAAAAGAAATGGTGAAAAGTTGGAAGATGTTATAATTATGGAGAAAGTTCTTAGATCGTTAGATCCAAAGTTCGAGCATATTGTTGCCATCATTGAGGAGACAAAAGATTTGGAGGACATGACATTAGAGAAACTCCTATGCTCATTGCAAGCCTATGAAGAGAAAAATAAAAATAAGGAGGAAGTTTTGGAGCAAGCATTCAAGATGCAAGCTCATCCAATAAAGAGAGAAGATGGTGGGAGCCAACAAAGAGAAGGATGCGGTAGAGTGCAAGGCCGTGGATGTGGACATGGATACAGGCAAGGTTGGAGGTTCAATAACAACTATGCAGGAGAAGACTCACTTGGAGGTCGTGGTAGATGGAGATCGAAGCCCGGGTATGACAAGTCATGCATCAAGTGTTACAATTGTAAGAAGTTCGGGTACTATGCCTCATAATGTAGAGCACAAAGAAATAAAAGGGTTGAGGAGAAGGCTAACTATGTTGAAGATGATGATGTTCTGCTGTTTACCTCCAAAGAAGGTAAATGAGGAAACAATAACCAATGGTACCTAGATAGTGGTGCAAGAAACCACATGTGTGGCGAAAGAAGCTTGTTCGTTGAGCTTAATGAATCGGTGAAGGGCAATGTGGCCTTGGGGGATGACACCAAGTTGGAGGTGAAAGAAAAAAGTAACATCTTTATTCAATTAAATAATGAAGATCATCAATTCATCTCCGAAGTTTACTATGTGCCGAGCATGAAGAGCAACATCTTGAGTCTTGGGCAACTCGTGGAGAAACAATGCGACATTCGATTGAAGGATAATAGCCTCTCTTTGAAGGGTCGGAGAGGAAATCTCATAGCCAAGATGCCGATGACTAGAAATAGAATGTTCCTAATCAACATTCAAAATTGAGTGGCACGGAGTCTAAAGATGTGCTTCAAAGATATGTCTTGGTTGTGGCATCTTCGATACAGGCATATCAATTTTGGATGGTTGGAACTGCTATCCAGGAAGGATATGGTGAGAGGGTTGCCAACCATCAGCAACCCCGACCAAGCGTGTGAAGGATGTCTACATGGAAAGCAATTCAAAATGAGATTTTCGAAGGAGTCAGGCTCAAGAGCTAAGAGGCCACTAGAACTCATACACACCGATGTGTGCGGTCCAATCAAACCAAGCTCTTTTGGTAAGAGTAACTATTTCCTCCTTTTTATTGATGATTTTTCAATAAAAACGTGGGTGTATATAAATAGAATGCGAAGTCGGAGGTGTTTCATAAATTTAAGAAGTTCAAAGCCCTAGTGGAGAAGGAAAGTGGGCTTATGATCAAGGCCGTAAGATCAGATCGTGGAGGAGAGTTCACATCAAAGGAATTCCACAAGTATTGTGAAGAGAATAGAATTCGACGATAGTTGACGGTGCCAAGATCCCTTCAACAAAATGGAGTTGCAGAAAGGAAGAATCGAACAATCCTTGAGATGGCACGGAGTATGCTCAAGAGAAAGAAATTGCCCAAGGAGTTGTTGGCGGAAGTCGTAGAAAGCACGGTCTACTTATCCAACCGATCCCCTACAAGGAGTGTGAGGGTAAAAACATCACAGGAGGCATGGAGTGGAAGAAAGCCTGGCGTTTCCCATCCCAGAGTCTTCGGAAGCATAGCCCACACCCACGTACCATATGAGAAACAGAGTAGCTGGATGATAAAAGTGAGAAGTACGTCTTCATTGAATATGATGCCAACTCCAAGGGCTACAAGATTTACAATCCCGATACGAGGAAGACCATTATTAGTCTAAATGTAGTATTCGACGAAGAAGGAGAATGGGATTGGAGCTCACACAAAGGAGAATACAACTTCTTTCCACAATTGGAAGAAGAAAGTGTTAAAGAATCTAGTATCGAGCAACGAATGGAGGAGCCAACCACCCCCACAAGCTTCACCATGTGCAAGCTCAGAAGAATAAGAAAGTTCAAGTGAAAGAGCCCCACGCTTTAGAAGTCTACATGATATCTACGAGGTGACGGAGAACCAAGATAATCTCACTCTTTTCTGCTTGCTTGTGGATTGTGAACCAATGAGCTTTGAAGAATCTAGGGAATCAAATAATTGGAGAAGTGTGATGGATGATGTGATAAGTGCAATCAAGAAGAACGACACGTAGGAGTTGACTTCCCTTCCAAAAGGACACAAGGCAATGGGAGTGAAGTGGGTATTCAAGGCAAAGAAGAATGAAAAAGGAGAATTTGAGAGATACAAATTAAGGTTGGTGGCAAAAGGCTACAGTCAAAGAGTCGGCATTGACTATGACATGGTATTTGCTCCTGTTGCTCGACTTGAAACTGTCAAGATGATAATTTCTTTAGCAGCCCAAAAAATGGAGGATAGATGGATGTGAAGTCCGCCTTCCTAAATGGAGTTCTTGAAAAACAAGTTTACATGCAGCAACCACAAGGATACATAGTAAAAGGGAAAGAAGATAAGGTCCTAAAACTGAAAAAGCACTATATGGGTTCAAGCAAGCCCCAAGGGCTTGGAATGTATGAATTGATAATTACTTCAAGGAGAGAAATTTTATCAAGTGTCCATATGAGCATGCACTCTATATCAAAATCCAAAATGGTGAGATATTGATTGTATGCTTGTATGTGGATGACTTGACTTCACTAAAAGCAGTTCAAGCATGTTCGAAAAATTTAAGAAAGAAATAACAAAGGAGTTTGAAATGACGGAAATTGGGCTTATGTATTACTATCTCGGCATTGAAGTAAAGAAAAATGGAGAAGGTATCTTTATCTCCCAGGAAGGCTATGCTAAGGAGGTGCTCCAGAAGTTCAGGACGGAAGATACAAATCCAGTTAGCACGCCCATGGAGTGTGGAGTCAAGTTGATCATAAGCGAGGAAGGAGAAAAGGTAGATCCTACACTCTTAAAGAGTTTGGTAGGAAGTTTGAGATACTTGACATGCACAAGAACAGACATCCTATATACGGTTGGAGTAGTTAGTCGCTATATGGAGTGTCTGACAACAATTCATCTAAATGCAGCAAAGAGAATTCTTATGTATATTAAAGGTACTACAAACTTTAGCTTACACTGCACTACATCCAATTATTACAAACTTGTTGGATATAGGGATAGTGATTGGGGGGAGATAAGGACGACTGTAAAAGTACATCCGGCTTCCTGTTCTACATGGGGGATACAACTCTCACATGGATGTCCAAGAAGCAACAGATTGTAACTCTTTCCTCATGTGAAGCGGAGTATGTAACTACTAATTCATGTGTGTACCACACAATTTGGTTACGAAATCTGTTAAATGAGTTAAATTTTTTGCAAGCGGAGCCGACGGTGATCTTCGTGGATATCAAGTCAGCAATAGACTTGAGCAAGAATCCAGTTTTCCATGATTGAAGTAAACACATTGACATGCGGTATCACTACATCAGAGAGTGCATCGCCAGAAGAGATGTACAAGTGGAACATGTGAAAACGGGCGATCAATTGGCGGATATTTTCACCAAACCTCTCAAGCATAATGATTTAATCAGGATGAGGAGTTTGCTTGGAGTGGAAAATTAAGTTTAAAGGGGGTCTGTTGAAGATTAAACTTGATTTTGGATTTAGCCCAAATAACATTTTTAGTGGCCCATTATCTAGAAGAAAGTCCAAGGAAGTCTTAAGAAGTTTGGAAGATTCTAGAGTAGGTTCAAGAATATCTCAAGAATGTGTAGATTATGATGGAATTATAAAGATTATTCTAGAGAGCTAATTGTAACCATTAGATTAGATTTGGGATGGAAAGATCCTAGCCATTGGTTGGGTTATGCCACTAGTATAAATAATTGTGATGTAGTGGAGTTTCAATAAAACCAAAAATAAATAGAAACCTTCTCCTCATACAAATAGACTCTTCCTCCAAGTTCTTCCATTTTTCCCCTAACTTTCTAAACCCTTCTTCTTCCATCTAAAGTTTCCTTCCAACAAACCTTGGGGCTATGTCAGTGATGATTACAAGGAGATCATTGATCTAGCATCTCGCCACCGAAGATATAAAATGTACAAATTCTCAACAATCTATTTTTATCTGGTTAGTTTAGTCCATGATGCTTATTTGTCCTGAAGTTTTGCACTGGCCTTCATACTTCACAATTTCAAATTCTTGTGGCCTGTCATATTATGTATTGGTATGGTGATCTTTGTGTGATGAACGTGTATTCCGATTATCATGGTGATTGTTCTTATAAGTAGCGACATGGTAGTCTCCAGAAGCCAAGAATTCACTGAAAACTAAGTACAATTTTCAATTGTATTGGTGATAGAGGCTGTTTGAATTTCACTAGATTGATACTACTAGATTTACAACTATCTATAAAACATAACTTCTTCAAATGGAAATTTCGGTACTGGTATATGCGTGAACCGACCTTCTTGTTGTGTTTTTTGTAATTTTTTTTACTACGGTCAGACTGTAGGAAAGAATTGAATCTTGTATGTTACGGAAGTTTTTGGCTGCAAGCGATGAAAAATGTTTGTTTTTGCACTGTTTTTCCTTAGTTCGTGGAGTTGGAGTTGGAGTTGCAGGAGTTTATAGTGTCTAAAAGTGAGAGTGGTGATGATGATGAGGTGAAATCTAAAGAGCACGAGGTACATCGTGCTTTAGTCCAATCTGGAGATGAGTTGTACCGTGATGAGTATGGTTTAGCTTCAAATTCTTGGGGTTTCATGGAATTTTCGTAGTTACATCTCAACCTTTTTTATCAACTTTGAATCCAATTGTTGTAATCTAACTCGCATGCTTTGCACTTCCAAATACCTACACAGTTGAAAAAACAAGAAGATATGGTTTGACAATAGTACAGAAGAAACCAAAGGATATAGCTTCTAAAGAATCAAACTAAAGAAGCATACTATTACGAAAGGACTTGCAAAATTTTTTATTGAAGCATGAGAATATGTGATACTAAGCAATATACTCCATTAGAAAAGTAAAGGAGAATAATTGATAAAAAGTCGTAATATCATCCCAGATCTATTTATCAATCACCTGAAAGCTTATTGTGCAATAAATCGTGATAATAATATTGAATTTTCTTGTCGATAGAATCAGCCATCTTTAGAGGTACATAGTCTTGTGCTTTGCCATGGATAATTCTTGCTTTCTTATCTTGGTCTTTCTTAAGGAATCACTTAAAGTTTGTTGTTTATAAATTTTTTAATAAACTATTTTTGGGTGCAATCTCTTGCACCAATATTCATGAAAAAAAATAATTAAAACCATAATTCCTAAATACCTCTTGAAGAAAACAAGATCAGTGATTTTTTATGCTTTTTTTTGTGAGAAAGTATTGTTGGGAGAAAAGTTGTTAATCATTTGACTCCCGAACTTGATAGAACAGTCGAATTTAGGGATGCTTTGTGAGAAATGATTATACTTGTGCCGATCTATTAACAACATTACATATACCAGTTAAGGTAATAAGAACCTATTTATTATGCACCCTAAGTGATTTTGATTATACATGTGTGATTCTATTAATTTTATTTGCAATCAAACTTTGTATTATTTTATTTTCTTATATTTTGGCACGGTAGGGAATAATGTGTAATGGAGGCCAGACTTTGATAATGATTATTTCATGTTAGTTTTATAGTTTTATAACTTGAAGTATTGAAGAGAGTGCATTTATTTAACAAAAACAGTTGGCTCATGTAATACTATGATAAGTATGAGTTCATTATTTATACATATTAATTGATTTTGATACAAATTACGAACCTGGCTTTATATCAGTTTCAACAGTTTTTTATTTTTCTTAAATTAATTAACGTATTTCCTTTTTCTTTAATTTATTTTAATTTAAACACTTATCAATTGTATTTTAAAGGTTATATTATCATTTCAAATTATTTATATGCCGTTTGGAATCTCATTTGATAGATGGGAGTGAAATGATCACAATTTCTTTTTTTGGTGAAAATGCTGAAAAATTATCAGGTCTCACTGCTAAACAAGTAATGAAAGGAACTACTAAGGTTTGATAAATTCATGAAATAATTTTGTGCTTTACATATTCAATATTTCTTGATATACTTACCAACTGTACCTGTATTTTTATTTATGAATAGGATTATATTGAGAACCGAAACAATGAAATTTCAAATAATCAATATATAGTTCAAGTAAAGTTGCTAGAGAGAAGATGAAATTGTACTCTCTCTGTCTCAACTCTATTTGTACAAATACTATTCATTTAGCCAAAATCAGTTGATTCGAAAAGTAAAAATTGAGTAATATATAATATAATATATTATCATAAGGGATCTTGTTGGAATCGTCATAACATATATTTTCAAAATATAATTTTTCAATTATTTTTAAGTTTACACAATTAAAGATATTAATGGTCAAAATAATTTTGTTCAACTTGAAAAAGTCAACAGGTGCAAATAGAGGTGGAACAGAGGTAGTACTAAAATATGCCACAATATCTTTTGGAGTCGAGAGTGAAATTGTAGAAGAAGACAGTACGTCGTATTAGAAGATGATGTTCCGATTAATCAAGTTTATAATATTTCCACTTGCAAAGATAACAACACCTAAAACTAAGGTGTCAAACATACCAAAACAGTGAGAATAGTTATTTTTAGTTGAAACAACCTTATACGTTAGTTATTTTTATAATTTATTGTGAGACGGAAATAGAATATGTAAGTTAAATAAATAATAATAATTAAATACTATGCAATGTGCGGTGGAACTCCAACTAATATATATACTAATATATATTTATGATCAAAATTTATAAACTTTGACTTGGAAAAAGTAATTGAGCCATTTATCTAGGACAGAGGGTGTATATAAAATTGTCTTGTTTAAATTCAAAATTATTTTATGCTATACTTTTTTGTTTCATTAAATATTTTTTTAGGCAGACTAACCTTTAGACAAGAGCATATTGTGAAATTATTGTGAATTTCATTTGGGATGGTTTTTTAAAAACTATGCTAGTAAATTTAGAAACCTATTGTGAAATTATCAAAATATTATATATATATATATATACATATATATATATATATATATTAAGAAAATTAAAATTTTCATTTTCATTTTTCTATCTACCTTCTCCGATTGAAAAACTGCAACTGTTGGAAACCGCCTTCACTCCATCGCCAACCACCACTGCTCCGCCATGTTTCTTCCTCTTCTTATGGAGAATCCCATTTCTTTCCTCATCGGACATCACAAGAGCTCCACACCGTGAAACCTATCTCTAACAGTGTCGCACAGATAAAAGTCATCCCCGACGATCTCTGATTTACAGCAGTTTTTTATGGTCTCTGATTCTCCGTCGCGCAGATCTACGGTCGTCTCTGATTTGTAGCCATTTCAGACGGCGTTTCTTGAAGTCGCGTGTTTTTTACGGTGCCGCTGTTTCCACTTGACCGAGGTGCAACACATGAGGAGAAGAACGCATCAACAGAAGCAGTGCGCTGGAGAAAGGGGAAGATTAAGTATCGTTGAAGAAGAAGGCCACACATGAGATTCACGCACGTGAATTGAGAGGGCAACTCATGCGTCCGCACGATAATATTTATAGTTGGCGCATGCCTTCATGGATAACGGTGGTGGCATATGGAAATGAGGTGACGACGGCGGCAGATGGAAATGAGGTGACGACGGCGGCAGACATAAATGAGCTGACAACAGCAGAGATGAAGGACGGCGGACGGCGACAGGCTAAGCATCTATGCGTGAGAGGGGAGATTTAATTTTGTGTATTGTTTTTTTCAAATACATAGAC
>JAULKK010334577.1:0-10751 GCA_032355705.1 Rubia peregrina | reverse complement strand
GAAAACCCTTAGCAACTAACCTTGCTTTTATACTTGTAAAGAGAGCCAATAGCCTTATACTTTAAACGATAAACCCATTTTGAACCAACAACATTAGCATTGGATGGAAGAGGAACTAAATTCCATGTCTGCTAAGTGCGAAGAGCATCCATCTCTGAATCCATGGTAGCAACCCATTCAGGATCTTTGATAGCCGAGCAATGACTGCGAGGCTCATTCTTAGCAAATAATACACTCAATAAGCCAGAAACAACACAGTCAGAAAAATCCTTGTATCGAAGAGAGCCAGTGCAAGATCACATAGCCATCAGATGACGAGAAGAGGGACCCGACACTGGAGATGGCATGAATTTCGAGATGGGCACAAAACCCAAGGTGGGAACAAAACTCGAGGTAGATGGTGATGATGACCAAGCTGGAGAAACATGTGGTCATGATGGCATGGGCTGAGCAGAGGACGGTGGGATCATTGTCGGAGCCACTGGAGCGATCGATGATGGCGTGTGGACTGCATGCGCTATCGAGAAGTCTGGCGCGTGAGGTGACACATTCGGTTGTAAGGATGTTGATGAGGGATGCTGGTCCCCATGCGACAAACAAACACAATTTTCAGATAAATCCTGAAATCCCCGTACATGTTGTAAATTAGAATTTTCCAAAATAATGGGCAATTCGGCTGAAGAAGATAAATACCTTCGACGGGACTAACGAAGGTTCCAAAGATGCAGAAACATCCAGTGAATACACATCAGTGACAGTACCAGTGCGGGTAGGTGGAAAAATATCTCATCAAACTGAGCATGGCGAGTGATGTACTCCTTCTTCGTAAGAGGATGAAGACAACGATAACCCTTGTACTGTGAACTGTAACCTCAAAATATGTAAGACATACTCTGATGCTCTAATTTATGCGCAACATAGGGCCTTAAATGTGGAAAAACTTGACAACATAATGGATGAAAATTGGAGTAGTCAGGATTAGTACCGAAAATAGCAGAGAGTGAAGACTGACCAGATAAAACTAGAGTAGGCAGTCTGTTGATGATGTAGACTATTGTCGAAAATGCATCATACCAAAAAGAATTATGAAGGCCAAAATGAAAGAGCATCGACAGACCTGTCTCAATGATATGACGATGCTCCATCTCTGTTCGACCATTGTGCTCTGGAGTTTAAGGACAAGAAAGCTGATGATGAATGCCCTTTGTTGCAAAATGAGATCGCATGAGATGATTCAGAAACTCGGTTCCACCATCACTCTGAAAGACTTGGTAGAAAGTTGGTTTTCAACAAGAGCTTCAAATTGCATATAAGCCTCTACAAAATCAGAATTTTTTCGTAGAGGATATATCCAAGTGAACCGAGAAAAATCATCGACAAAAATGACAAAATCAGAATTTTGTCGTAGAGGATATAACCAAGTGAACCAATAAACATCATAAACAAAAAACCGACAAATTGCATATAATTAAAATCAGGGTTTAATTAGAATAATAAAAAGGTAAATGTTTTAGTTGTATATTAAAAAAGTTACTACGTAACGTGCAACGGTTATAAAGTTTATGACCCAATTAATGAAATCTGAAAACTCTACATTGATTTCTTCTAACTTGCATTTTAAATATTGGTATTTCCATGACTTATGGAAAGCCCGCCTTTCAAGAGACAACCAAAAGATTGTACCAAAAAGAATGAAAGTGTATCAAATTCAAAGAAACAACCAAAAAAATGTACCAAAAACTCATAAAAATGGAGGGAGTAGTTTTGAAAAAAGTGTTTGATTTCGCACTGCAACGGAGATAAGAATGTACTCCCTCTGTCCCAACTCTATTTTGCACTCTTTTCTATTTGGAAAGTTCCAACTGAATTTGCATTCTACACTTTATTTCCTTATTTAACAAACTTTGCCCATTATTTGAACTTGATAGGCCTCTATTAGTTTGAAATTCTATATCAAACTAACTCACCAACCCCAAAAGCAATAACTCAACCCCACTGCGACATCACCCTAACTCATTAAATAATTCAAAGGAAAAAAATTCCTATTTCTCTCCGCAAGTAGAGTTGGGACAAAGGGAGTAAATAGCATGATAAGTTCATTTCTAAATAAAGAACAATATAATATCATAGGACACTTGTATAGAATAATGTTGTGCCAATTAAATCAAATTTCTCTTTCCAGATAACAGTAAAAAATATAGGTTAAATTAGTTTTTAAACTACCGTGTTATTGCCAACCTACAATTTAGCATATTATTTAAGTTTTACAAATAATCACCTGTGTTTTAAAAAAATGTTGGTGGATTTTTTTTAAAGAATAAACGCCCATTAGATGAGTGGGGGAATTCATCAATACCCCAAGGCGGATCAAAAAATTATAAGAAAGTTTACAACGAGAGAAGGAATTTACAATGGGTATATTATCATAAGAATTGACTTAATAGACTAAAGGAAAAAAGAAGGGTGTTGCTAAATTACGCTCTGTATTTTACTGGATTACGCCCTAATACTTATTGTTTTTATCTTTATTATTGTTTTACTCTTTCCTTCCTCCTCAACCATTCCCTTATCCCCAACCTTCACCCACCAGACCCCGACCACCTCCCAACGCTGTCCACCGTCCTTCGAAAATTGCAAGAATCTCGCCAAAAATGTTAGTTTTGTATTTTTATGAATGAAATTTGATTTTTCGCGGAAATGTAAGATTTGCTGTGTTTTTAGCCGGATTTGGAGTCGAATTTTGTTGTTTGGGTTTGAGTTTCTGGAGACTGAGTCAGATTTGTTGCTTTTCTTGGGTTTGGTATTGCCGTGTTTGAGTCGAGGAGATGAGGTATCTGGGGAGCAGCCATGGTCTTCTCCGGCAGGAGAGGTGGGAGGAAGGGGAGGGTGGGAGTTGGGCAAAGGAAAACCGGATCTGGCAAAGGAGAAGGGCAAAGGAGAACCGGGAAAAGAGAGCGGGGAGGGGCAGGGAAAGGAGAGCTGGGAAAAGAGAGTCGGGGCAAAGGAGAACCGGATTGGCGAAGGAGAAGGGCAAAGGAGAACCGGGAAAAGAGAGCCGGGAAAAGAGAGGGAAAAGAGGGTCAGACAAGAGCTGGGAAAGGAGAGCCGGGTGGGGCAAGAGATACAAGAGTCGGGGGAAACTGTCGGAGAAGACGAGAAGCAGGGGGAAATGCCCGGGGAAGACGAGAAGCAGGGGGAAAAGACCGGGATGCGAGCCATACCGGAGAAGAAGCCGGAGATCTTATGGACATCCACCTCCACTGCCAGCGAATGCTAAATTAGGTTTTAAAACATTTTTTAATAATTAATAATTATTATCCTTTTTCTATTCTTAAAATTAAAAGTAAAATACATATAGTATTTCAATAGTACATATACAAGGTGCGATTTAGTAAAATAATGGGCGTGATGTAGCGATTCACAAAAACAAAGGAAGTGTAGCCACTCTCAATCCTCCACCCCATGTGTCGAACGAAGGTTGGTTAGACTTCTGTTGATTTTCTAGAATCTACTATCAAAAGGATTGATATCATTGTTAAAAGCAAGATCAGCCGAGGCTAGGCAGAGAGCCTGAAGTTGGGGAATAAAAATTCCCTTATTGAAAGTTGATTTAATTCTTGTAACTAAAGAGCGGAATGGTTGACTGTGTTGGAGTTCCTTTTGAGGGCCATTTTGGAGAGGTAGTAAGCATAGTACTTTGCTTGTCTCAGGACATGAGCAAAAGATATGTTTTCCCCCTTCATGATGAATTCATATGCTAACTCCATAAAAGAAACCATGCCACAACTAGATCAAAATTTAAAGGGTCATGTCAGATATCCTCTAAGCAACATGATTGGTCTGATGACAAGAGCCATGAAGAAACTTAGAGACGAAGCGTTGAAGACTTTGATTGTTAAAGTACACAAAGAAGAGCCAAGCCAAAGCCAATTGTCTTGGAAACATATGAGTATCATTTCGAAAAAGGCCTAGAATATTTTGGTCAATAATACACAATACTCTTTTTTCCACAAGATTTTTAAATGAGATTGTGTACTTTTGATCTAAAATGCATGATTGAGATTGACAACATCAGGAGAAGCCTAGCAGAAGCCCAGAACAAAGAAATCGGGATTTATAAATTTATAAATCCTAACATTCGGCTGCATGGGCCTTGTAATAGGCAATTTTCCCTGAATGCTAACTAAGCATAAGTTAGTCAGTTAGTTGGTTAGTTATTTAGTTAGTTATTTAGTTAGTTAGCTAGTTAGTTAGTTGATATGGGTGGCAAATAGGTGGAAGAGTCAAATATGAGTTGAGTAATATGGGTATGTAAAAAATATGGGTATGACCTATTTTGATCAATTTTATGACGGGTCAAAAGTGGGTCGGGTTGAAACCTTCTCAACTCACGGGTTGAAAATCATTCAATTCACGTGTAACAAATGGGTAAACTCATGAGTTTCAGTCCATGTATAACCCTTGTAAGTATATACTTTTTTGGGTGTATAACCAGCATTCTAGCTTGTACTAAGAACACACAGGCTGAGAGTCGGAAGTGAGTTCACATGCTTTGATTTTCGAGGAGAGGAGACCTTAGTTCAAAGCCGTGGATCCTCAGTCTTTGATTGTAGATGAATTTGAACTTTCCAGTGAAGAGCTTAGGACTCTTGAGCGGGATGTTTCATCCATTGCTTCACCCTCCTTAACATGTTCACTGGACATGTCAGCACCTGATTCTGGATTCATCAAACTAGAAGCATCCTTTGAAACATGTAGTCTACTTATTCTTCTACAACGCCACCCTAGGCACCTTCATCCTGGGACTCCACAAGGGCCCCCCGCGGGCTAAAATCAATATTGAGATGGGTTTGGGACGCTAATCACGGTAGCCCCGTGAAGGAGAACGCCACCCTCATGTTTGGACTGGAAAAAAACTTGGTTCTGGCCAATGTTGTCGGAAATGTGACTGGGTAAACCGGCCCCGCCGGTAAGGGAGTGGTGGGGCTGAGGCTCCCCGCAATGGTAACTTGGGGTTGTACGATGAAAATGAAAAGTTTGTTTGGTAGAGCTTTAATTACCCGACTGATACGATTCTGGTGGGTCAATCCATAATTGGCACCCCAAACCAGAAAATGAACCCAAAATTTGATTACATCTGAGTCGGCTTTTTACCAAATGATCATATTGTGTCAATCTATTACAAGACAAAGTGATTGTCTTCAAAAGATAACTCCAAATTATGAGGCGATTCCATGTATAATGAGCTCTACCCCCTGTGTCGAACGAAATCTTGGCCGAACCTCATAATTTGAGTTGACCCCATATTATAATCCATGCTCCCAATTGTGCTGTTGAGAGCTCCTATCAAATGGGTTCTTGTATCCTTCATTCATTAGTTTTTATTGTAGGCATGCCAATCCTATCAAGGTTGATACAGCCTCTCACCATTGGATTCATGTCATGAGCTGTGAGATCTGCTTCCATATTGTAGATTCTACATCTCTTTGATAAGAGATCCGCTACCTGGTTTGCCTCCCTGCAACAAAAAGAAAAACCAAAATATGAAGAGTGCAGTTGCAAGAGAGTGTGATAAACCATCTAGGGCCCATTTTCTAGATCCCTAATTGCTTGAATAACAAGTTTACAATCTATTTCAATGGTCACAAGATTCGAGTGGATATTCATCTCTCTCGCAAGTTCACAACCAAGTTGAATGGCTTTATTTCAACTATCATTAGAGAGTCACACTGATATTTCCGAAGTCTGCAAGTAATGACAGATCCATTATCATCTCTTAGCACAGCAGATAAACCACTATTTTCAGAGCCGGAATTCCATGATGCATCGGTATTGATTTTAAACCTACCATTTATAGGTTTATCCCACTTAACTAAAGATACTCTCCTATGATTTTCCTTTAAAATGGCACCAATCCACAATCATTCCAATATTTTCCTCTCCCGGATTGTTTTAAGGGAAAGGCCGCTAGTGAAAGTTTCAGGCTTTCCCTAAAATCCTTCAATACAACAGCTACTGAACAGTCCACCCCATCATGAATTTTCATATTTCTCACTATCCATAATGACCAAAAAATAAACATAGGCGAGATTCTGAATAGAACATCATTAGTTGCATCTAGATTAGTTTTAGAGAAGTAATACGAGAATCTTTCCCATATATTCTAAAATTCTAATTTAGGCAGCAACAATAAGTCATGCAATATATCCCAAACAACGGATGCAATAGAACATTCATGGAAGAAATGGTTTATGGAATCCAAGTCATCACAACAACAACATTTAGATGCAAACTGAATTCCAGATAATTTTAGATTGTCATCCGTTGGCAACAGGTTGTTTAAAAGCCTCCAAAAGAAGATTGACATCTTTGGAGGTACCTGTTTAGCCCAAACAAATTCCATCGATCTTACCTTGTTTCTGCAATTTCTGAAGACTTGAAATGCTGGTTTTGAAGAGAACTTACCATTAGTCTCATGTATCCATACCAACTTGTCCCTGTATTGATGATTAATATGAACCTGCAATAAAAATAAGTGCAGTGCAAGTGGAAAAAAAGTAAATGGTTGTGAAGAAACTGATCCTTAATCTCTATGTAATTTGCAAGTGTTAGATTAGGCATTGGCACTGGAGTTTCACCTAACCAGTGATCAATTAACAGTCCTTTACTCGTCCAGTTCCCTAGCCAAAAGCTACATTGTCCATCTCCTATTAAGATTTTTTTGTTCAATTCTCCTATGGCTGCTACAGAGGAAATTATCTTCCTTGTTTGCGAATCTTTATAAGTTTTTGGAAAAGACCATAGCAATCTTGACCAAATGGTTTCCCCGAGTTGTAGCTTCCACCACAATTTCAAAGGGCATGTTCTCACAATGTTTTTTATGTCTCTTATTCCAAGACCATTTTCAGATTTAGGAAAGGTCATATTCTTCCAACTTCTCCATGTTTTTTTGACCAAATTCTGAAGTGCCCCAAAAGAATTTTGCAAATTTGACCTGTATTCCATTTATGATGCTCTGGGGGGATTCAAGGTAGACCAAATGTGCTGTGGGTATGAGTTAAGGACCAAATGTGTTGTGGGTATGAGTTAAGGACGTGTTTAGCTAAAGTGAGCATGCCTGCTTGTGTGAGCCATGCATTCTTCCAATTCCCTAATGAATTGTTTATCTTTTCCATTAATGGCTGAAATAGTATCTTTTTCATCCTTCCAAAATAGATTGGACATCCTAAATATGTAAAGGAACTGTGCCTAATTTCATATTTAGAATGTTCATTGTCCTTCTTTTAAAAGTCTGAGTAGCATTCCCGTTGAAATAAAAATTAATTTTCATGAAATTTATCTTCTGACCTGAAACTGCTTCAAATTCATTTAAAAAAACTTTAGTTCATTTCAGGTTTTGTGGGTTCCCTCTTATAAATAGTACTGTGTCGTCCGCATAACTCAGATGAGTTATATTAAGAGAGTCCCTTGGCATATTAAAATATTTCAAGAATTTATCTTGAAATTTTTATTTGAGAGGCCTTGTAAAGGCCTCAGTGAGTATATTAAATAGAAAAGGACTAAGTGAATCTCCCTGCTTAATCTCTCTAGAGGATTTGAAAAAGCCACAAGGTGATCCACTTAAAATAACTGAAAAACCAAGCAATTATTCACTTACTTGGCTTTGATAACTGAAACCCAAGCAATTATACAAAAACAATTATTCACTTACTTGGCTCGTTAGATCCATCAATACCACTGTGAACCTTAGAATGAGTTGTAAACCAACATCATCGAATGACTTTAGGTCTACTAAAAATATGGCCATAAAAAATCCATAGAATGAACTCTTACACAATACCTTTATGAAAGATGTCACCCACTGGATATATTTCCTCTTCAGATCCTGCAAGGAGAACCCAAAATATATTAAATGGCTATTTAACTAACCAAAGAATTCAATTTTTTTAGAGATAACTGTCTTAAACTCACCAAAAGTATAGGATATATCAAAGGGATGCTGATAACCATTCTTTGAGAAGAACGGAACTTCAAATTGTGCATTACATGTGTACTGAAACAAATCATATTCTGCTAAATCTAGGAGATGATTTCATAAAATTGTTCCCATGAAGCACCAATAAACTTTAATCCTCCATCACCTAGATAATAGGTCGTCACAGGAAAGTAGCCTTTGATGGTCTTCAAAATGCTGGCCTTTAAACCCGTTGCAAGAGAAACATAGTCGAATGAGGTTGGTAGAAACTATATGACAAAAATATAAATAGATTAATGACAATAACATGAATGATAATTATATGGAAATTGGAGAAAATAAAGAACATGTAATTGACTGAATACTACTCACCATTTCCCTTTTCCCCCATGATTCAATTGTTGCAGGATGTTTGGATGTTGATAATACAAGCATGGGCTCACTTATCGAAGTTCTGCTCCCTTGCAATTGAGAGGCCTAAAAAAGAGCTCTCTATGTTTAGGACTGAAACAGTGTAAGAAACCTTCTTCCTTTCAGGTGAATGTTTCGAACATGCTAACCATAAATTTTGGATCTAGATACATGAGTCCAGCCATATCCTCATATAATTCTGCATTGCTGGAACTAACTGAAGTGTGCAACATTATTTCTTTAGTAGAACCTGTCATAAATTTCCTCTGGACATCCACATGGAGCTTTTATGAAAATAGAAATATAAATCCATTGAACTCATAAACTACAATTAGGCATGTATGAATTTGAATTAACTTTCAGATTCAAGGTAATAAAAACGTCAAAACGAATAGAGAAAATCCACAGAAATAGAAGAAGAATAAATACTTAATATATAGTAGTTCAAGCGCTATGATAGATAAGCTGTTTATAACTCATTCATACTCAACCAACATGATGATACTTCTCCTTGGACAAAATATCAGCACATTACCTCACAAGTCTGACATTTAAGTTTGAAAATAAAAGTTAGGGAGACCACATAACCTCTCAGGTCTGACATTTAAGTTTGAGAAAAAAAGTTAGGGAGACCTGAATGTTTTGTTCTTAACCTATGTCACACTTCTAGGAAGAACATAAGAAATACTTTAACCATCATTCAGGTGTTAAATATTTTGCATTGATCTTCACTATATCAGTTGAACACGATTTAAAATTATTAGCATAAATTCATAAGCATGCCTTAGTACATTAAGAGCTCAACTGTATACTGAGAGAATATATGTGCATGAATAGTTGCATATCTGGTTCCACATATTTTAATCATTCAATCTCTAATACCATGTTTATGGGTACATCCATCTGCTTGAAATGTGTAGACAAATTTCATGTGTTCTTCGATATTTATTTCCAATAATCTTATCTATTCAGCCTATTAATGCTTAATGGTTAATCTGTTACAATATTAGACTGCTAAGTTGTGAACATTATTTTATAAAACTTATATCAATGATTAATAAACAAACAAATCACAATAGTCTATAGACTTCAATTTACAAACATCCATATAAACTATCCAATCTTTAAATTTTCAAAACTAAATTTTTTAACATCTAATGAGAAAATTTAACAATGGCTTGAGATAGACCTAATAGCTAAACTCCAATAGTCACCTCTGAGTCATTTAAATCCAATTCATCTTATACAAATATAATATATAGAAATAAATTTACTCTGCTTTAGTAAATGACAACAGTTAGAAATGACAAGATGGATTCTGTTATTCTCCATGACCTATATAAATATAGATAAAATGAAGAATGAATCACGAAAGTCAGACCCAAGAAGCTGCAGTCTGTTAATTCCATGAACTATATATAGAGTAAAAATAAATATGAAAAAAATGAGGAAAAGGAACTCGATAGCTACAAGTTCATTTATGACGGAAGAATATACCTCCTGATGAGAATTTCTCTTCTTCATATTGCCATTCCCCCCCAAAAGCCTTACACTTATTTATACAAAAAACATGTATCTGCATCCTCTCAAATTCTATCTAAACTAAAAGTAGAAGTATGAGCATTTTACTAACCATGTGGAAGTATTTGTCAAGGTTAATATTACATAGGAAACTTGGAAAAAACCATCTATGCAATATCACCCAGCCAGAGATGAGTAGTGCTTGTTTTTTTTACATAGTAATAAACATAAGGAAAAGCTACGAAGAAAGATATGCAAATTAACTTGTTTACTTTTGTTTCCCAGCTCATTGCTTAGTTTGATCTGATCTAAACAACCGAGTACAACATTTATAGGGAAGGAAGGATGTTTAAATTAAGCATCAAGAGATATTTCCATAAATCTATTTTGTAAGTACAGTGATGGAAATAAAATATTACTCTTAATGGATAATATCCTCTCTCACAGGATACTCTTCATTTTTATTTAATAAAGTTAAATTAGGAATAATCAGAAATTTAACAATAACTATACCTAAGGAAAATAAAAAGAAACATGGGGAAAAAAACCTTCGGAACTATAGTAAAAAAAGAGGAAAATTGAATATAGTGTTAAATTCATTACTTAACTATACTGATGGTCAGTTCTTAACTATACTGATGATGGTGAAGACACATAATACTCCATCTGTCCCATGATTATTGTCCTATTTATTTTTACGGTCTTCAATGATCGTGTTTGACCGTTAATATCTCTGACTACTTACAAATATTCCGTATAAAAATTTGATATTTAGAAAATAGATGTTAAGATGAATTTAACAATATCTCACATGATATATTTATTGTATATATATATTAGTTTA
>JAULKK010334567.1:0-10751 GCA_032355705.1 Rubia peregrina | reverse complement strand
AGAGTCTTCAAAGCATAAAAGTCTACCAAAATGAGTACAAAATGTCCCCAAAATAACCATATCAAATGGACATATCATTAGTTTTGGACTTCGGGTAGAAAAATTAATCCAAATATTGAGGAATTTGAACAAAGAAGACTGTTTTAAAACTTTACTACATTTAACCATTTGGTCTTCTGCGATTTGATTGATTCTTAAAAACTTAGAAGAAAGAAAAGATCCCATTTATTTGCAACCATAACAATGAATTAAAGGGCCAAAACCCCTCAACTTTTCTTGCCAAATTACCTCAGGAGGTAACAATCTCCTGTTGTTTGAACTTGCATTGGTTAAACAAATCTTCATGCAGAAATTTTACGAATCCCATCACAATTTAGGAGCTACATATGAACACATATAAATCACAATCCATGTTGTAGACGTCGGTGTAACTTGGTCGAAAACTCTAATTGGCCACTATCTTTTCATCTTTGTAAAAAGACCTTCTGAAGGAACTCAATCTTCTTGGAAAATTAACCTAAGAATCTGGTAAATTTGGGCCAAGAAAGGGCTAAAATCTTTCAAAGTCGATGAGGAACGACTTGATGTGTATTGGAGCTTGAGAACTTTGGAATATGCAACTTCTCTGGGACCCAGCTCAGATTACTATGTGCCTTTGGTAGCATCAGACAAAGAAATAGTCTTGCTTCTTGGAAATCACAGTTATATGCATCCTATTCTACTACATGAATCTTGGTATAACTAATTAGTTGTATGCAAATTTTGTATCTGCTCTACGGTGATGTTTTGTGTCTATGTAGAACTGTTTTAGTATAGCATTACACTATGTATGAGGTTCATGTAAGTATAGCAGTAAAGTATAGATGAATAAAATATATAGCGGTTGTAGTAAAACAGTGAGTTATAGCTATATGCATTTTATACTGGAATTATATGGTGAAAGATAGATAATGTGTTTAAAGAAAATAACCAATACGTGAGAAAACGTTAGCTTCGAAAGCTGTAACTTTAGTTTTTCTTTTAGGTGCTTAACTTTTTATGTTCTTAGTTTGTTTGACAATTGACTGAGATAGATGTTTTGGGTAAATTTTTACTGATGTTTTACTTTTTAAAACAATAAAAAAAATGCTTTCATGAGTTAGTAACAACTGAGGAAAATTACCATGTATTGTATAAATTTTTTTGTTAACAAGATAGAGCATCCTGCGTGGTAGTGTAAAATTTTGCCAGGAGCTGCTTTGTTAAATTTTGTGTATTGAAAATTTTTGTATCAGCTCTATATAAACACAAATCATAACAGTGGGGCTGATTAGTTAAGGTTACAAGTTTCTCCATATTTATGTAGTTTTACATGTTTTAGGAGATCCATCTTCTCACAATGACCGTAATTCAAAGAGAAGAAAGACTTGTGCTGAGATGCATATCCACCTTTTTTTTGCTGGAGCGAAAAAGAGAACAAATAGCACTCAAGACGTTCATCTCAGACAACCAATCAACAGCAGGTGCAGGTTTGTCTGTGCAAATTTAGAGTTTTAAAATTCTTTTCTTTCTATAATCAGCCATTTAAATTCAATGGTCTAAGATCATAGAAATTAAGTCCAAAGAAGAACGCAAAATATTTCTCCTTGGTGACTTTTCAGTTTGTGCTGCCAATGGTGACGATGCACAGGAGCTGAGATCATCATCTTCTCATGACGATCTTTTGATTATTGAATCATTTGGTTTTAGTGTCCAGTAGATTCAGAATCTACGAGCTCGCTCTAGAGGTTGGTTTTCACTTACCTATTGTGTTCCTTTTAAGTTTATGGTTATGGTAAACTGAACTGCTTTGGATATTTATGCTAAATTACTGTTGTTTCTGGAATTTTATTTTCCCAGCAGAGTGGATTACATATTCTCATACTCTAAATTCATTAAATTTGCACCTTAAATTATTATACTCATCAAATTTTGATTTAAGTAATTAATATGCTGAATCCTTTGGAATTCCTGCTAACTGGGGTGTGCTTGCACCAACATGTCTTCTCAACTAAGGGACTTATACCCATGAATTACTTGATCATACTAATCTTATGTTTGTTAAAATTATATCATGATTTTAATCATTTTCTTCCATGTGCATTGACCGCCCAACATTTCTATTTTCCGTATGTGAAGCCTGAAGAGTCTGCTACCAAACAAGATGCATATGTTTAGATCTTTTTAATTTTTTTCTGACAACAATAATCTATATTCAATAATCCAATTATTCAAGGTATTATTTTAGTTAATTTAATTTCAGAAGCTATTTATGTTGTTATCATGTGTTAAAATTTTGATTCAAGTAATTACGATGCTGAATCCTTCGGGATTCCTGCTAATTGGGGTGTGCTTGCACCAACCCATCCTCTCAACTAAGAGACTTGTACCCAGAAATTACTTGATCATGCTAATCTTATGTTTGATAAACTTATATCGTGATTTAAATGTATATGATGTTCATTGATATTGGATATTATTTGATTGTATACTGTTTATATTACTATCATGTGTTCAAATTTTGATTTAAGTAATTAATGTTCCGAATCCTTCGGGATTCCTTCTAACAGGGGTGTGCTTGCACCAACCTGTCCTCACAACTAAGGGACTTATACCCAGGAATTACTTGATCATACTAATCTTATGTTTGTTAAAATTATATCATGATTGAAATTTATATGACGTTCACTCATATTTGATATTATTTGATATGCTTACTTTCAGAAGGATACGATATTATTTTCTATTTACAGCTAATGTAGTTTTATTTTATTTGATGGGAAAAAGAAGCTTGAGGGAGGCATTTCGATTTAAATGTTTTGCTTCAACTAGAGTGAAGACTAAATACTTCAGTAGAGTGAGCACTAAAGTAGAGTAAACACTAATCAGTAAATCACAAAAATATCAATAGAAAGTCTACTGCTAAAGCTTAGTTCGTGGTCTGTTGCATAGTCTTACGCCATCCTGGACCTTGTTAATTGCTTCATATAAATGCAATATAGTTTCTCGAAATATTGTTCATGAAATTGTAAGGATTGGTTATGCTTGGTAAGTATTTTTTTTATTTGAACCCACAAATTTAAAAAATTGGGTAATAATATATATAGAAATATGTTTGCCAAATTATTTATTTTAAATAATTAATCCCTCATTCAGATTAACTATGATGAATAGTAGTTAGAAAATATTGAAAAGAAAACAAAGAAAGTAAATTTCTTCTAAGGACAAAATAATTTGAATAAAATATTATCCCGTGCTTGCTTAAGAGAACAAGCAGCACTAAGAAGTTCATCTCAAACACTCCATCAATAGCCAATGGCAGATTTGTGTGTGAAATTTTAAACTCTCTTTATATATCTCTTTATATAATAACGGTAAGATCATGGAATACAGGTTCAAAGAAGAAAACTAAAATATATCTCGATGGTCATCAATCCATTGATGCATTCTTGCAAGCGGGGTCTTCTTTTTCTCATTCTCATGTGCCAATCATGAGTTCTACAGCTCTCAATAATAGGAAGGATGGAAAACTACCTCATACCTCTGCAGATATGTTTATCTTTGTTTGTTATTACTGCTACATTGTTTTTATCAAACATTTATTTTAAGCATGAGAGAGGTTGACATGCTGTGTAGCAATTAATGTGCAAAAACTGACTGTAACTACTAAATTAACAATTTCTTAGTTGCTGTTGTATCCTTATGAAGGTTCTGGAACTTTTGAACTTAATATTAACTCTACTGTTACATGTGTCGCTTGAAAAAAAAATGGTATGCTGATATAAGATGAAACTAAGTCGCTGACTTAATTGTAGCTGCTTTGAAGATGCTCCTTATTCTACTCTTTAATATATGATGAAAATTTGGAGTCTTGATCTCAAGGGAAAATGTGCTACACATCTTCTCTAAGAATCATTTGAGAAGATCTATGTTGGTCACTAACCTACATCTACCACTTATATGCCAATAATTGTGAATCAGTTTTTGCAGTGATTCTGAGATCTGATTTTAGTATTCACTAGAAAGATATGTTGTTTCTCTCTTGAGATTGATGTGAATCTTCAGTTGAAAGTCTGTATTTCTTCGAGTTGACTTGGCAACCTAAAACCAGGTCCGTGTAGATAATCTAACACATAAGGACTTTAGAGAACTTTAAAGTGACTTTTTCCCAGATTCAACATCAATGTGTAGTTGGAGAGAGTAGGTGTTGGCCTCTTGTCTGGAATGAGTATGGATGAATTCTGTATTATCATCTCCGTTTTTCAACCATGTTAGTCTCTATTTTTCTTCCCAATTTTTTTTATTATCTTTTGAAGATCTTGTAGGTAAAGAGCCTATCTCTATTCAGTCTGATCAAGTCCTCCTGGGAATGAGGGTTGTCAAACTTGATCTCTTGTTGTCTTACATTATCTTCTGCCTTAATAACGTTAGTTTCTATGTGGCCAAATCATTCCTTGTTCTAGATTTTAATAGCTTCTTAGATCTAATGAGTTGCGGGTAGAATTGTGACATTCCATTTTGGTGTAGGGGCAAGGTCCGGTTATTCCTAATAAGATCTTAGACTCAGGTGTGGAAAACCATATATTTATGAATCTTATTAGTTTAGAGATTATAGGGGAGTATTCTTACTACCTAAAGGAAGAGTAGACAATGGTCTATTAAGGATCTGTATAGATGGATATAGGATTTTTCTGACCAGCTTAAGGTAACTAAGGTTATATATAATCTCTTGGTAATAGGTTTCCTAATTCTACCGTTTGTGTAGCTAAACATATTACCTGCTATATTTATTTTTGCCCAGCCATTGGAATTAATAAACTGTGTAAAGTTAGAAATACTCTCAAGATTAGGAGTACTCAGACCTTTTTATTTAGAAAAAGATATAATCATGTTGCAATCAGCAATAGATGAAGTTTTAGAGTTAAGAATCTGCATGAAATGATACCATTAATATTTTCTGACAGTTTTATTCCTCAGTCCATAAACAAAAAATCCATCTATTGCAGTATTTATGTTTGGAATGAATACATTAACATGTAGAACCTCATTATGATCAGAAAGTAAAGAATTTTGAAGAGTTAACTACATCTGAACATTGTTAGAACATATATAGTTGTTACCTCCTAGGTGTTTAGTGTAGTTATCACATTGTTGATTAAAGTGTTTAGGCTAAAGCATACATAGCAGCTATATTTTACTATCAGTGGCTAAATGTGAAAGTGTAATCTTGTCTATTTCTAAAAAAAAATCCTCCATTTAGGCTTATTGAAAAAGAGAAAGTTTAAAAATATTGCCTTGGAAAATGATATTCCAATCTCTACTCAGACATTACATGTAGTGGCTGATTGTGTTCATTGTAAGGCAAAGAGATTTAAAAGAGAATCAAATCTTTTCTGCTGTTCTGGGGGGGATTTTCTTGCCATCTATTCCGATGCCTGACCAATTAAGAGCTCTATTCCTTGGCCAGACACCGCAATCTGCCCATTTTAGGAAGTATGTTCGGACCTACAACAATAATCTAGCATTTACAACTTTGAGTGCTGGTTACGATCGCAACTTAACTTCTAATGCATGCGTCATTTATACTTTCAAAGTTCATGGTCAAATGTATCATTTCCTAAAATCTTTGAAAGGTCCTGATGAAGTTGAACCTACTGGCATTCAGCTCTATTTTTATAACACTGAGTTTGAGTTAGAAAATAGAATGGGGTATGGTTGTGCTGACAAGTTTGATGAGCCAACAATGAGACTGTTGATGGATATATTGAGAGATAATACCTATTGTCAGTTTTTTAAGCATTTTAAAAATGTCGATAGTATCGAGACAATTTTTTTTGTTCTAAGTGTAGACCCAAAACTTTATCGGAGATGATACAACATCCCAATCGCATCACAAGTTGGCATTATATTTTTTGAGCCCTTTGAGGAAGATGTAGAGAGGACTGTACCTATTCAGGTTTACACCTCTGATGGTAAAATATTTAGAATAAAGCATTATTATGTATACTACGATCCAATGCAATATCCTTTAATTTTTCCGAGGGCCCATCAGGTTGGCATTTGAACATTAAAAGAATTAGGAAGAGGCATATGCTCTACCAAAGTTCTGGAGCCGAAATGCTGGTCTTTGATTGTCCTGAATCTTTATAGATTCCGAGAGCAAAAGTGTGTAATGACCTTTAACATTCAATTGTTGTGGATTTTTTTGACCAATTTTATTGCTGCATATTTATCTTTTATTTTATTTACAGTTGTGAGGGATGGGGAAAAACAAGGTTGCAGTCACCGCAAGGGAATACTACTGATATAAATTACAAATGAGGCTAGATGACCGATCAATGTTTCTACATGTTGGACGTCTGTTGCAGCAATTTGTTATTGATTCTTATATCAAAATAGAAACTAGCAGGTTGGAATTTTTTAGGGAAAATAGGGTAAATTTCAAGCTGAAATGACACATGGTGTTGTGGATGGTATGTATGCTGGTTTAATAGAAGGATCTGCACTTGGTCGTCGGGTTGTGCTTCCAGCATCATTTATAGGCTGTCCTAGAGATATGCGGCGTAGGTATCTTGATGCCATGGCCATTGTCCAAAAAATTGGTAAACCTAATATATTTCTAACTATGACTTGCAATCCTTATTGGCAAGAGATTCAAGAAAACCTTTGCTTTCGTGAGGCTGCAAATGATAGGCCAGATTTACTTGCTTGAGTTTTTCGCGCTAAAGTTCATCAGTTGAAAGATGGCATTGTTGATAAGGAGATTTTCAGTGTTGTGCAATCTTTGGTGTACGTTAATGAGTATAAAAAAGAGGCTTACCTCATTGCCACATGTTAGTAATCCTAAAACCTGGTTGTAAGCCTTTGGGACCAGATGCTTATGATAGGATTGTTTGTGCTGAACTACCGGATCCAGAGAAGAACCACATATTTTTCGTATTGTCAGCAAAAACATGATGCACAGACCGTGTGGTAGATTGAATCCTAAAAGCCCTTGCATGAAGAATGGTAAGTGCAAATTTGGATTTCCTAAACCATTTAGACAGTCAACATATCATGCAGAGGATGGTTATCCATTATATAGGAGGAGGGACGATGGTAGGACGGTTACCATAAAAAACATGCCCTAGGAAATAACTGGGTTGTTAGTTATAATAGATACTTATCTGCCGCATATGATTGTCATATAAATGTGGAGATTTGCTCAACTTTTTGCCTATGTTCATAAGTATATATTTAAGGGCAGCGACCAAGTTGGCTTTGCATTACAGGGTGGTCAATGGGATATAGTTGTTGATGAAATAAAATTGTATCAAGATGGCCGTTAAATTGGTCCGTCTGAAGCAACCTGTAGAATATATGGTTTTAAGTTAAACCATATGAAGCCTAATGTTTATTCTCTTCAAGTCCACTTACCAGGTCAGCAATATATTACATTTCGCAAGAATGTCGCCCTTGAGTCGATTGCTACAAATGAGTTTCTTACTAGAACTACGCTCAAGTGTTTCTTTAAAATGAATAAATATGACCCTAATGCCCTTTTAGGAGGATATTTAAGACAAACTTTACCTGTCATACCATGTGCATCAAGAGATGTAACGGTTCAGGCATCCATTGTATATTCCTGTTTGTGGCCAGAATTGGATAAGCTTAATCTTCAGCACAATATGAGAGCATTGAATAACCCTAAATTTTATTCCTTTTTACTAAGTATAGGTGAAGGGACAGAACATATTGACTGCAATGAAGAGGTTGAATTACCAACTCACATTATTATCCCATATATTGGGAAAGAACAATCCATCCAAAAATAAGATAATTTTTCATTTTCCCCACAACTCTTTTATATACCGATTAGCTTTTTATGGTGGTATTAACCTTACTTTAAATGTTTGCAGGTTAATTCAATGCATGTTCACTGATTTAGCTGCATATGCATTGAATCCAATTGACATGATAGGAATGTGTGTTTTGGCTGCAACAAATACTGTTGTTGACAGCATAAATAACTTTTTGATTGATATTTTTCCTAGTAACCCAACTTTATATATTAGTACAGATAGAACATTGAGTGAAAATGATCAGAGTGACCATGAGGATTTTCTTAATACACCTAATTCAAAAGGTCTCCCACCCTATAAATTAGTATTGAAACAAAATTGTCCTATCATACTCATACGTAATTTAAATCCAACCGATGGCCTGTATAACGGGACTCGATTAATTTTTCGTGAGTTGTGCCAATCTACCATTAGGGCTGAGATAGCTTTTGTCCTTTTCAAGGGCAAACAAGTCTTCATTCCAAGAATACCAATTATTTGTGACCAAGGTAGTAAAACATCCATCCCATTTAAAAGGTTTCAATTTCCTGTCATAGTATGCTTTGCTATGACAATAAAAAAATCCCAGCATGGTCAATTGTATGTTTCTTTATCCCGAGCAAAGACCTCTGAATCTATTAAGGTTCTTTTGACACCTCCAACATTTGAGGAAGCAAGGCTAAATAATAAAACTAAGAATATAGTTTTTAAGGATATTTTTGAGCGACAGTAGCTTCTATACTTTTGTTTATTTTATCATCCCCATTTTTGGATCTGCAACATTTTGCCCTCTTCTGTTGCATATTTTGTCATTTATGGGTTGGTGTTGTCTTCTTAATTTGGATCTACTGGATATTTTAATAAAGAAAACCCACTGAATCTGTCAAGGTTCTTTTCGTAACTCCAACGTTAAACCTTCTATTCTCCATTTTGTGCTCCCCATTTTTGGATCTGCAGCATATTGGATTTTGTCTTGCATTTTTTGCAATGTACAGGCTGATGTTGTGTTATGTTTCTGGATTTGCATTGATGAATTGACATTTCCTCCCAACCTTGTTGTAATGGGTGGAGAAGCATACACAGAAGGTAAATGCAAAGGTTTCAGAATTGGAAACAAAAAGTTCGCTGTAAATTTTTGGTTCCTACTTTTTTGGTTGCAGTCTTCAATAGCAGCTATTAAACATTGTAATTGAACCATTTACCTTGTTTCAAATAGTTAAAGACTACACCTTCTCATGTAGTCATTCGGTGGATACAATCGATGCCATATGATTAATTTAAATTTGGATGGTGGACTGGTATAAAAGTCAACAGAACCATTATCTACGTTGGCTGACACATTTTCTTAGTATGTCAATGTGTCTATTTTATGTTTCATTATTTTTCTTCTATGCAAAGGTATATCATTCTGACTGTTCATTGTTGACTTAAGCCTCTACATTAATGTCTTGTTTTCCTGTATTGCTTATATTAAAGGCAGAAACTCACTCTCTAAACTGTCTATTCAGGCATAAAAACATATAAACTTCAAGACATGTGACTATATTGAAATCTGTTTTACTTTTACCCATTCAGATAGGGCTTATATCTAGACGGATGGTTTTAAGGACTTATATCATATAAAAACAAACTCATCAGCCAAACATGGGAATCCACTGGCAGCAACTTCAGAGGATTCTTGCAGAATGTAAAAAGGTGCCCAAATATTAGTATATTACAAAGTTCAACTTCTGCTTACTTATCATTAACTTCAAAGAAATAGCATCCATGAGAGTTTAACTACACTACTACTTTAGTTTCAACCGGAATATTATGAAGAGGTTTATACAACTAAAACCACAATGGTATCAAAATTCAAGAGATATATGTTTAACGTAAAATGAACACATTACCATGATCAGTACGAGAAATGAGTACTTATGTAATGAATCTAGGAGAAATAAACATAATTAGAGGTCAACGCATATTTAACCATTAAGACAATCCACGTCAGCAAAACACACCTAGCTAAAGAAGACAACTTCTCATTGTAGTGCAGCCTAATTTTTGTAGATGTGTAATGCTATTAAACAGTACCTGATGGCATTTCCAGGTTTTTTCCTTAACTAACACATCAGCTATTCATACGACAAATGCCCATGTGATATATCTTGAGTTACCTTTGTACATCTTAATACAGGTATAAACTTCACGAAAATGAAGAAGAACAGATAATGTAATTAGTTGAGGGTGATGATATTTATAGTGAGTTGGCCCCATCCTTAGCTCCTGAAATTTTTGCCCAAGAAAACACTAATTAGCAAGCAAGTCTTTCTACTTCTTCAGGTTGGTGCTCCTCATCAGAAATTAAAGGATAACATGAAGGTAATCAAAAATCAACCATCAGTTCCATTATTTCCTTTCCGTTTCTGGGAAATAACCATTGGGAATATACTGACAACCATTGATTTTATTGTAGCCTTGTAAATTAAAAGTTTATGACTCTATATGAACGTTATTTAATCAACTAACTTTTTATATACCTAACCGGCAACGAAACAATGTACACATGAAAGGAAACCGTGCCAAAGTAACTATCTGCACATATGTTTTATTACATTTACTTTTAAATGCATGTCATATATGGTACTCAATCTAAACTTTTAATTATTATCTCTCTGATTATAGAGGTGTGTCTCGTCTCATGAAGTACCTTTGTTATTTTATTTCGATTACCATTACTTATTAGTTACAAAAATGTATTTATTTCCTTGTAGCAAACCCCTGTGCCTAATGGATATACGGAATTTATGTCAACATCAATTGGATGCTGCAGTATATGTATATCACTACATACACAACTTAAACATTATTAAAGATGTATATATAAACCTGTTTAACCAAGATCATTTGATCATACACCACCAGTAATAT
>JAULKK010334556.1:0-10752 GCA_032355705.1 Rubia peregrina | reverse complement strand
TGGATGTAGCCAATTGGTGAACCACGTAAAATCTCGGTGTTTTATTTTTCGCTTTATTTTCTGCGTTTGTTCTTTCTTCGGTATTCCGCACAACAAAAGAGATATCTCAATCTAAGCTCCGACCATTTAGTAAAGATTTTTATATTTTATTTTTCAAAAAGAGAGGAGAGCATGCATGATTTGGTACTATGACTTGAGTTCCCACGTTGAGAAGTTTGGTGCACAATCTCAATCATCAACGATTACATTTACATATGATATTCGATTAAACAAACAATTTTATATACTTATATCGTACAGTGGTGCTATTTAAGCTGTTCACTTTGACTCCACAAGTTACCATCTTTCTCGTAGTATTTCAAAATTGAGTTTAAGACAACCATGAGTAGTTGCAATAATAGCTGAAGAGTCGCATTTTCTATAAACAATGTTTTCATTCTCATTAATTTAAGGAAAAATATATTATTGTGTCAGATTTGAACTGCACAGCTGCTAACTAACAACCATAGCTAAATTTTGTTTTAAAAAAATCAAATCATCGTGTGGTTCACACATTGTGGGGTGAACCTCAAACAAATGAACATATCAATTAGGGAGCTCTTTGATTAAAGTCCAAATGTCATATTTGAAATTTTGGTTTTAAATATTTAGCTTATTTAGTAAGGTCGTGTTCCAACATAACATATCTCGAAAAGATATAAAATATGAGTGCAGATTTTCTCAATAAAATTCGTGAGTAATGCAGTTGTGATGTCCACTATAAATAGCCCATAGAGAAGATCGAAATTCTCCATGATTATCTCCATAGTATTCCTATTCCTTATCTTCTTCTAAAGAATATCCAAATCCCATAAATAAAGAGATTTTCCTTATCTCAAATATCCCACAATATTCTATAAATCCAATTCCACAATTATATGGATTATCCATAAATCCATTATGCTTCATACACGCCTGAATCAATATTGCATAATCTCCAAATTTTCATAAATCAATATCACACAATATTCTGTCATCCAACAAACCTTCAACTTTTCGTATGTTCCAACATGAACCGTTTTTCTTTTCAAATTTAGTTCACAAATGGCAACATGAGATTAATGCAAACCATATGACATTACAGTATTGGTAGAGAGGGGTGTCCAAATGCGGGTACCCGCACATCCGTGTACCCGTATGTGCAGGTAGTTAAAAATGAGGTCCATGGCCCTACCCGGAAGAATCGTATTTCTGCAATGCAGGTACCTGAATTGATCGGGTCTGGTACACAGGGTACCCGTTGATCCGTTTAAAATTGATAATTTTGAGATAAATATATATTTCATTATGTTACATAAATTTGTATTAGTGCATGAAAAATATCTTTACAATGTAGTTTAACAATTGAATTCTCATGACATTTTTGGTACACATATTTTATCATATAAAATTCAGCATATAATGATCACTAAGGGTAACAAGTTCGCAATCATTATCATCATTCCCTAGTTTGTATGAACTTAACAAAATATGCTGAAATGACGGTTGAAAAGCCATTGTGTTAAAAAAATAATTAATGGAGAAGTTATGAAAGTCTGATATGAAAATTGTGATGAAAGACCAAATTTTAAAAAAATTAATTGAACCTACTGCTAGAATAGGGTGAAAGGGAAAGGTCGGAACTCAGAATGAACAACTAAAAAATCAAGGTTGAAGGGGAATGGTACTAAGATACTATGTTAATTCACTTTATTTGATAAATAATATTGTGTAGAAATGATATTATTCAGGAATATTGGAAGACAATATTACAAGATAGATAAAGAAATAAATCCACAGAGCTGCAGAAAATTGCTACAGAAACTCATTATATCATCGTGAATGCATCAGGCAAGTAATTAATGCTCAACCTCCTGCTATTCTTGGTAGCATGTTGGTGAGTTGCAGCAAAACCCAAATTAATTGTTCGGGAGCATTTGTTTGCAAATCCCATGCACTGCGTTCTTATGAAGAATTTGTAAATCATTCTATTCTACGTTTCGATCTTGCTTGTCCAGTGTATAATATTAAGGGAAAAATACATTTTAACCCTAATTTCAGGTTGAAAGTGCTAATATAACCATGCAATCTGAGAAAGTGTCAAACTAACTCTAACTCATTAGCAAATGTGCATGTAACTCTAACTCTGGCTCATTACCCAAACTCCTCAATTTTGGCACTGACCAAATGAATTCAGGCATGACCGGAAACTGAAATGACAAAAATACCCCTTATGAAAAAGTTGAAAAATTAATGCCAATTATACCTTGTGACGTGACAACTCTGTTTCAATCTTCTGCAAAAACTGCCGTGCTCCGCCACCACCGATTCACCACTACCAGAAACCACCCCCGATTCACCACCCTTGAATTCTAGCTCACTGCACAACCACCGAGTTGCCCCCAACGCTGCAGAATCCTTAGCCGAGCCCCTACCCCTACTGTCGTTGGGGAAGACAGCGGTGAAGAAATAAATGTGGAAAGAAATAAAACGCGTGGAAGATGAGAGGGGGGTTCATCTTTTTCATTTTTTTTTACTATTTTTAAGTCAAGGACAAAATTGTCTTTACACCAAAATCCGGTCAAATGAATGTTGACTAAAGAGTCAACCAAATCCAGGGTTAGAATCACACTTTTTGAGATTGCAGGAACATAGAAAATGAGAAATACTTTGACCAGATGGAAGTGCTACAACACATCAATTTTGTAAATTGAGGGGTCAAAAGTGTTCACATAAAAGTTAAGGGATCAAAGGTGAACGATAGTGATAATCCACGTGCACCAAATTCGTTTGCTCTTACTTTTATAACTATTTTAAACATATGACCAAAAATTCATACAACAAATGCGGTTTAAAGATGTTAACCAAAACAATATGCAGAAATACCTGAAAAACGAAAGAGACATTATTTTTAATGAATTCATGTTTAAATTGATATTTAGAAGAAAAAAAACTTAAATTTCAATTATTTTTTTAATAAGTTCATGTTTCAATTGACTTTTATATATGTATAATAAAAAAACTCAAAATTTCAATAAAGTTGATGGTTACATTGATGTACGATGCCACACCTTGCACCAATACACTTTAGGGATAAATACATTTATAACGCGGTCTTTAACCTGAAAGTACCAATATAACTCTACAATTTTAAAAATGTCAATTTAATCATAACTAATTATTGTAAGTGTTAATCTAACCTTAAATTTCAAAAAAATTGTGCCGATACAACCAAACTCCCTAATTCTGGCATTAAACAAATGAATTCAGGCAAGACTAAGAAATGAAATGACAATAATACCCTTATCAAAAATCAATCTTTCTTCTTCAAAACATATCTATCTTCTTCAAACTTCTGCGGCTTCCACCACCGTTCGCCGCCGCCGCCCGTCAGTGCTCCCTTATTCTTCCTCAGCCCCCACCACCGATGCTCCCTCCTCCTTCCCCGACATCCTTTACCGCACCGTCGGTGCTTCATTCTTCTTCCCCAGGCCCCACCATCGATGCTCCATCATCTTTCTCAGGCCTCCTCCACCGCACTGCGGTGTTCCCTTCTTCTTCCTCACCCCTTACCACCACCACTCTTTCTCCTCCTTCCCCAACCTCCATCACCGCACCATCAGAAACCCTTCTTATTCCTCAGCCCACCACCACTGCTCCCACCTACTTCCCCGACCTCCGCCACCATTGCATCTCCTCGAAACCCTAAAAAAGAAGACCCACCACCTCTGTTGCCACCGTTGCGTTTACTCGAAACCCTCGAAACTCAGAAGAACCATTTTCAATGATTTCAAGATTCTGATGATTTCAATGACTTCAAAACCCAGAAGAACCACTCTCGAGATTCTGAATGATTTCCAAATCGCAGCCAAAGGGGGTTTGACAAAACGACAGGGGACACTTTTTGAGATCAGGGTACGACTACCACCATAAATGAAGACATTCCACATCTTGATCAAACATTCTAGGGTTATATTCGTGATCCTCTAAGTGACATGGTTGGACGTATGACAAGGTCTAGAATGAAGCTTAGAGATGCTGCATTTAATGGTTTGATTGATCGTCTTCATGATGAAGAACTTAAGAAGAAGTCGGCAAGTACTTGGATTACTTATTCAAGTTTGTCGATCAACTAAAGACATTATGAAGAACAATATACTCCTTTTCCCATTGGTTTTTTTAATGAGGTAGTGTGATCATTGTAACATTAATTTTATTTTGGGTTTTGGACTGATAGATTTCGGCCATATGGGCCTTAGGGAACTGTTTAAAAATAAACAGTCCATTAGGGTTTAGCATATTCAGTTTTATTATGATTAGAATTAGATTTGGTAAGATTAGATAAGGAGATATTTTTCTAGTTTAACTTTTAGCATGCTTGGCCGAGAATTAGAATTAAAGTAAGAGTTGGATGTGATTTTTGGTATTTTAGTTAGATATGGTTTCAGATTCTTCAAGCTGCCATAAAATTTGATTCAGTTTCTACTTGTGATTAGGGTTGAGTTGGCCAAAATTCTTCTCTATTTGAAGAGAGGATGGCCAAAACTTTTACACATATTTTATCAATCAAATATTCGGAATTTTGAGACATTCTCATTTTCTTCATTGTTGCTTAAACATGCGGGCTATTTAAGTTTCAATATCTTTTTTAAGTGTACCTTGCGGGCTAGATGCTTATAAATGACCCTTGTGATCGAAACCCGCAGGCTATTTAGAGAGCAAGTCGGAGTTGGGTGTACCCCGCGGGCTAGATACTACAATTTCATACATTTATACTGAGTTAGGTGAATTCTCAGTTTAAGTAAAGATATGATATTCAACAAACCAGAGTCTTCGCAAGGAGATTCATATCAGTTGGTATCATAGCAAAACAAAAGATCGTCCGACGAATTCATCATCAAGGGTTTCAAGTTTTTCTATTTTTCTTATTCTCGAAATTTTGTTTTAAATTATAAACTCATCTGTGTCATATTTTTAACTTTCTTTTAATCTTTCTTAGCATGAAGGTTTAATCTTGGGTGGAAGGACGTCGAAGGGTCTGAGAGTTAGAATACTTCGGTATTACTATCCTCCTTCACCTTCTTCAATCGAGTCAGGAGGACGTTGAAGGGTTTGAGCGTTTACAAGTATTATCCACCTTCACCTCTCGGTCAGTTTTGTAGATCTAGGTAGCTTAAAAAGTTTATGTGCTTGTGATATTTTTCGTCAACTTTTCTGAATATTGCATGCTCATAATCCTACTTCCTTTCATTCTCGTTCTTTGATTCCATAGTCTTGAATCTTTCTTGATTCTTAATTACACGTATATAAAATAAGAGTCATTTGTATCATATTCTTGATCCTTACGATCTTGAATACCTCGAAGTTCATTTGAATCAAGAGGTAGTTGTCGCAGATTTCTTTTCTAAGTTTTATATAGGCTTAAACTATTCCAAAATCTTTTCAAAAAAAAACAAGGGTTACAGATTTCGAGGAAACCAGATCAGAAATTAAGGATTTGGAAAAATTGGATTTGGGCTATTTTGTAATCTTTAGAAAGTTTGGGGCTATTTTGTAATTTTCAGAAATTTTAAAGAACACACATCCAATTTTTTTTGGAAATCAGAATCTAAATTTGAGTGATTTATTTGTGAAAAAGAGCTTGATTTTATATCTTCAAAATAAAGGAGAAAAATCAAGAGAGAAAAAAAGAATCTCATGCAAAAGAGAAAAAGGAAAACTAATTCCTAGTTGAGAGCGGATAAGTGAATTTCTATATATAGAGGGTTTGGGTTTCATTCAAAACACACCTTGATCAGAAAGGTTCCAGGTAATTGATATTTCTTGAAGGATTTGGGGTTAAATTTCTTAATCCTATTTGATTTTAGGAAATCGTTGTTCATTATCGGAATTTTGTTGAAGCCTATATAGAGCGTTCTTAAATTGATCACAACTTCTTCGTTACAGCTTCGATTTGAGCCATTAAAATTACATCATTTTACTTATTCTTTTTACAATTTTTAAATCCAATTCATAAAGCCTATTTATGATTTTATATATTTTTAAATTTCGAAATAAGTTCTGCAGTATCTTACTCCTGAATTTGCTTTGAATTGCGGTTGTTTGATTGAATTACCCACACATTAACCTTCGCCTTGTGAGTTACAAGTGATATACACTTGGTGAGTGATCCTACTAAGAAAAGGAAAGGAGGAATTTTTATTACTAACTGTTTACTTTCGTCTTAGCAGTTTATTCAAGATGGCTGATGATAATACTTTTCCCGCCTTTGGTTAAAGATTCTAACAATATGCCTCTTACTGACATGTCAAACAGTATACGTGCCGATCCACCAAGAGATGAGGCACCATATAGTATAAGCGTCATCGGTTCAAGCCGAATGAACCTCTGGATCCCGATCACTTTGCTGCTACCATGAACACAATGATGAGTAAGATGCGGAGATTAGCACGCAAAATTGACACTGTTGCGCCTCCCACTCCTCAAACCACAGCCATAAAGGGAGACCCTCAAGACCATGTTAAAATATTTTAGGGTTATGGTAGTTCAGACGAGGAGTCAATTGAGACAGAGAGACGATCACGACGAGGTTCCTCTAGAAAACACCACCACGACAAAAAGCATTCTTCCCAAAGAAGATCACATGAAAGTTTAGACTCAGTGTCTGGATCGGATTCTTCTTGAAAAATAAAGGGGTTGAAGTATGAAATCCCCCGGTTTGATGGTCAGCACAATCCGATAAAATATCTTGATTGAGAGAGACAGATTGAGAATCTGTTTGACCTGAAAAATTATCAGGACAAAAAGAAGGTTAAGGTGGCGTAGTATTATACTGCTGAGTGGTGGAAGAATGTTAAAGAGAAGAGAAAATCTGCCGGAAAGAGACCTATCTCTACATGAGAAAGACTAAAGATGGAACTTTGCACCTATCATGTTCCACCAACTTATCTGATGGAACAACATTCTTATTTGGAGAATATGAGGCAAGGGTCTCGAACTATTCATGAATATTGGAAAGATTTGGAATTGACGATGAGAATAATCGGTATGAAAGAAGATGATGATGCATTCATTAAGAATCATTTCATTGAAGGACCGTGTGAGAACCTTCAAACACCAGTCATACTTCAAAACCACATATCCATGGATGATTTATTAATGAAAGAGAGATTGGTAGAAAGTACCTTGCGACCAAAGAAGCCTCAAGCAGATTTCCTACTCCACGTTCAGGGTTTGAATCCGGAAACTCATGTTTGAGCCGAGGAAGAAGCTTCTCCATGGGCGGCCGAGGCACTGGTAAAATATACTCCAATCCAATGTTTTCCAATGAGAGCAAGACGTCTCCTTAAGTGTCAAACCAACAATCATCAAGAAGTTCAGGTAAGTCTCCGGTATCTTCTTCAAATTATGTTTCAGTTAACACACCTATTTTTTTTCAATGTAAAGAGAAAGGGCATGTTAGAGGTAACTGTCCTTATGCGAGAGTGTTAACCACCATTGAAGAAGAAGAACATGATGAGTATGCCGATATGCCTCATCTTGAAGAGTTTGACAATGGGCAGATAGATGAAGAAATCATTATCGATGATCGCGGTGAGCAAGGTCCTGAAACACAAGGTAACTATGTGACTTTGAGAGTACTGAACTTGCAGATTGCTGAGACTCAAGTACAACGCATGAACCTTTTTCATACTCGTTGCCTTGTGAGAGATAAAAACTGTTTGATGATCATTGATGGAGGTTCTTGTGCTAACACTGTTTCTAATATTTTAGTTAAATCATTGACATGTTGTTGCTCATTCATCACCTTATAAACTTGTGTGGTTAAATGGTAGTGGTGAACTTAGGGTAACTAAACAATGCATGATTAACTTCAAGATTGGAACATATCATGATAATATCTTATGCGATGTTATACCTATGGAAGCAAGTCATATTTTGTTAGGAAGACAATGGCAATTTGATCGTAGAACTGTGCATGATGGTTATTCTAACAAAATTACTGTGATTAAGGATATAACTAGGTATACATTGTTACCATTATCTCCTATTGAGGTTGTTGAAGCTCATAGACGCATGAAAAGTGAGAAAGAAAAATATGCAACTGAGCAGAGAGTGGTGGCCAAATCAAACCCTAACCCTAAGGGAAGATGATCGGCCATAACGAGGATTTAGGGGGACAAACCCTAAGGAGTCAATTGGCCACAAGGCCTTGGCTGACGCAAGAAGCAAGGGTTCTAAACCTAAGGGTTTTGATTTAGGTAAGTCAGGTAAGATTGTGAATGATTCTGATAAGTCGCGAAAAGTTTTATCTTCATATGTTAGTCCTTTACCGTCTATCTATATTATGAAACGTAAATTTCTATTGATTCCGGAAAGTCATTTTATGCATCTATAAGGGACGTGACTCGTGCTTTATCTACTCATTCTCATGTTTTGATCTTACATTTTAGAGAGAGTTTACTCGCCAGTGAGAACATACCTGTGCATGTTTCTCCATAGTTTGCTAAGCTATGACAGGATTTTAAAGATGTGTTTCCTGAGTCATTACCGTATGGACTGCCTCCATTGCGTGGCATTGAACATCAAATTGATCTGATTCCAGGTTCGGTTATTCCTAATCGTCCGACATACAAAGCAAACCCTGAAGAAACTAAGGAACTACAACGACAAGTAGATGAGTTACTACAAAAATGTTATGTACATGAATCTCTATCTCCTTGTGATGTGCCTGTCATTTTAGTTCCTAATAAAGATAAAACTTGGTGTATGTGCATTGATTGTCATGCTATAAACAAGATCACCATTAAGTACCGTCATCCTATTCCTAGATTAGATGATATGCTTAAGGATTTGCATGGTTATGTTATATATACAAAGATTGATTTAACTCAGGGTTACCATCAGATTCACATTAATGAGGGGTGAATGGAAAACTGCATTTAAAACTAAGTTTGGTTTATATGAATGGATTGTTATGCCTTTCGGATTGACCAATGCTCCTAATACTTTTATGCGGTTGATGAATCATGTCTTGAGAATGTTCATTGGTCATTTTGTTGTCGTTTATTTTGATGATATCTTAATCTATTCAAAATTGATTGATGAACATATTAAGCATGTTGAGATGGTTCTTATTTCACTTCGTGAATGTTGTTTATATGAAAACATCAAGAAGTGTACTTTTGTACTTCGGAAGTGGTGTTTCTCGGTTTTGTGGTCTCTAAGGAGGGCATAAAAGTTAACGAAGCCAAGATTGAGGCCATTAAGTCTTGGTTGAAACCTATGAATGCCAATTAGGTACGTTCTTTTCATGGTTTAGCTAGTTTTTATAGAAGGTTTGTGCGTGATTTTTCATCTATTGCTGCACTTTTAAGTGAACTAGTTAAAAAGGATGTTAAGTTTGTTTGGGTTGATGAACAAAAAAAGGCTTTTACTGAATTGAAACATACATTATGCCATGCTTCTGTTCTTGCTCTACCTGATTTTAATAACACTTTCAAAATTCACTTTGATGCTTCTGTATTGGTATTGGTGCTGTTTTGATGCAAGAGAATCGACATATAGCTTACTTTAGTGAAAAGCAAAAGGGAGGTGCTCTTAACTATCCTGTTTATGATAAAGAATTCTATGCAATTGTTCATGCTTTAGAAACATGGCAACATCATTTATTGCATAAGGAATTTGTTATTCATAGTGATCATGAATCTTTTAAATACTTAAAGAGTCAGATGAAGTTGAATAAGCGTCATACTAAATGGTCTAGTTTCATTGAATCTTTTCCTTATGTGTTACGGTACAAGAAAGGTAAAGAAAATGTTGTGGCTGATGCTTTGAGTCGTAGGCATGTACTTATTACACGCATGGAATGCGTCTTCGTTGGATTGTCTTTCCTACTAGATCTTTATGCCAATGATCCTGATTTTTCATCTGTCTATGCTGCATGCGAGAAAGGTTCATTTGATAATTATTTTTGACATGAGTGTTTTCTTTTCCTGAATAATAGGTTATGTGTTCCTCAATGTTCTATACTTGAATTACTTGTTAGAGAAGCTCATTCAGGTGGTTTAATGGGACATTTTAGTGCTTTTAAAACTTATAATTTGTTTAAGGAGCACTTCTTTTGGCCGAAAATGCCTTTACATATTGATAGGATTTGTTGGAATCGTATTGATTGCTTGAAGGCTAAGTCTAAAACTAAGCCTCATGGTTTGTATACTACTTTACTTGTTCCTACACATCCTTGGGTTGATATTTCTATGGACTTTGTACTTGGATTACCATGATCCCAATCAGGTAATGATTCTATCTTTGTTGTTGTTGATCGCTTCTCGAAGATGGCACATATTATACCTTGTAGGAAGACTGATGATGCAAAACATGTCGCGGATTTATTTTTCAAAGAGACAGTCCATCTCTATGGTATTCCTGTGTCAATAGTGTATGATAGGGATGTGAAATTTTTGTCATACTTTTGGAATATATTGTGGTGCAAGTTAGGGACGAAGTTGCTATTTTCTACGACAAGTCATCCGCAAACTGATGGCCAGACAAAGGTTACGAATCGTACACTTGGTGCACTCCTACGTGCCCTGGTCCAAAAGAACATGAAGAATTGGGAAGCTTGCATTCCGATTGCAGAGTTTGCTTATAATCACACTATTCATACTTCTACTTCTTTACCTCCATTTGAAATTATTTATGGATTTCTTCCTACTACACCTCTTGACTTAC
>JAULKK010334555.1:0-20706 GCA_032355705.1 Rubia peregrina | reverse complement strand
TCAGTAACATATTATAATATTAGTATGTTATTTTTAGATAAATTTGGTCTAGCTTAGTCAAAATGACTTCAATATCCTCGGTTGACAGAAAGGCAAACAATTTCTATTATATGGTGTTTGGGATTATTTTAATTAAACCCGTCTTTCCATAAGGTTATGGAAAGACGGTCTTTCCCAAGACTTTGCCCGATATCTAAGTTTAAAGACTTCTGTCTAAAGTTTAGGCCGTAACCAAACCTAATTTTATTTTAAGGGAACACACGATATCTAAGTTTGTCATATTTAATGGATAATTCAGATTTTTTTCAACAAGTTGTAGAACTATGGGTAGGGTTCGAGTGGACTTATTATGTGTTTTATGCATAACTCATAATTTTAATTATATGATCTTTTAAATCATTGCTTCCGATATATTTCTTTTATATTTTATATATTTTACGTCATTTTCACATTTTAAATTTTAAATTTGATGATATCTGTAATCTATTATCTATAATTTATAATAATAACTAAACAACAAGTTTTTAGGTATGTGTCATTCTCTAACTTTGTCAAGTTGTCATGTCAGATTTTCACTAATAAAAACACCTCATTTTCAAATTCTTTTCATTAAATACAATTGTCATGTCAGATTTTCACTAACAAAAAACCTCATTTTCAAATTCTTTTCATTAAATATAATTTGTATTTAATGCACAATTTTTTTTCTAAAAATTTAAAAAGTGCATCAATTAGTATATTTCCTTTCTTAATTTGTTTATTTGATGTTCGCATTTCCCAACAACCAACCAACTAATAAATGGTTAATTTTTAATTGTATGACTTTGTTTAAAAAAAAATTAAGTATATGATGTTGTTTACATTTGTGCTTGGTGTAGACAAACTCTTTAACATTTCATCTTCTAAGAGTTCTTTGCTTTTGGATTTATTTCAGAATACATGGCTAAATTTGTGGACATCTAGCCTCAGTATAGAAAAATAAAAATTACAAGGCAACTTTTTCAAAAGCGTGACCATTGTAACTAAATTGAGCAAGGCTATTGAAGTAAATGGAGTTGTAAATTTATTTTTCTATAATTATTTTTATATGATAACTTTAATTTAAACAACGTCCACAACATTAGTGTTAAAACCTTACCTTGAATTCAAAGTCATTTTGCTTATAGTTAATTAACTTATTTTTAATTTAGATTTTGTATTTTTCATAGAGTAATGATATTCTCATTTATACTTTCATAGTGACATATCAGAGTGACTAATGTGACATAAAAGAATGACTAATATATTCATTGTTAGTTACACATTTTAAGGAATGTGATTAGTGATTTAGTCTTTTCATTAATGTCACATCATTCACTTTGATATTCCACTGTCAAATTTCACTGAGAGTATCATTATGTTATATTCTATTTTATACATTTATTTATAACTTAGAAAACTTTTGATACTTCCTTTTAAAAAATACACAAATTAATCAATTTAATTAAAAATATATTGATTCATTATCAATAGATATTTCATATTTTTATCGCCATATATTTTGTAACATAAAGTGTTTCTATACAATATTTAATGCTAGATAATACACATACCGATGCACGGATTATGAACAAAAATTTAGATATATAACATAATTTATAATTTAAATAATTAATTAGTTATTTTCAGAAGTATATATGAATTAAACATGCTGAGAATTTTATAATAAATAATAAATTATTAATATTATAATCCATTGAATGAAAGAAAATTAACTTGATCTTTGTTGATACGTATTTTATATAAAAAAGTATTAAGTTGTATAAAAATACTTATACACTATAAAAATTAGTGAAAATAAACAAATGTCAGTTGATAATGAATGAATAATTTGATTGAAGTTATAAAATAATTTTTATTTTAAAATGGAATTGCAAAAAGTATGTAAGGAGATGTTTTCAAAGAAGAATAAATTATAAAATTACACTGTATATACAAATTATTCGAATGCAAAGTCTTAGGAAAGACTGTTTTTTCATAGACTTATGGAAAGATGATGTTTATTAGAATAATAGAAAAGTAAAAGGTTTTAGTAGCAATGTCAGAAATTTACTATGCAACGTGCAGGAGTTAAAGTTTGTAACCCGATTAATGCAACCCAAATTTTTTATCTTCTTTTCTTCTAATTTGCAGTTTAAATTTTGGTCTTTCCATAGATTATGAAAAGATCATCTTTCAAGAGACGGTCTCTTATTCGAATAAATAATTATTTTACGTTATCGTTGTACATAGAATTTGGAATTATCCATGTTTGCATTTGAAAATATTAATTTATAACACAAAATTTAAGTACGGGTAAAAAAAAATTAAGTGTAGATAATTTTAATGGTTAATTTACTATATTATCCTTAATTTAATTTTGAAGGACTATTAATTTGACAAATGCCATCACTTCTTCTTCTTACACCATCCTCTTAAAATATCTATAATCTTTAAATCTTCTATAAATATAATCAAAAGAACAACTGTATGCCAAGTGTCGTCCCCACACTTAACCATTTTAGTTTGGTAAAGAGTCACTCAAAGAGATTGCATTGTATGCTATTACATATAATACTATATTTATACACACTCCCTCGGTTTCTCCTTTATTGGCACACTTTCCTTTTTGGGTTGTTTCTTTTATATTGGCACACTTTCCATTTTTGCAAAGATTCATTCTTTTTCACCCACTCATTATACTTTTTTACATTCTATATTCAATTTCATCCACTTATTTTCTTCACCTAAATCCAACACCTAAATCAATGGTGCCATTTATAGAGAAACAGAGGGAGTACTCCCTTTGTCCCTCTTAATCGTTAACCATGTCCGTCAATTAGTATGGTAAAATTTTGGAAAAAATTGTTTTTCCATAGACATATGAAAAGACGGGATTGAATTAGAATTATAAAAAAGTAAAAGGTTTTTGTTGCAATATTAAATTTTTTTTATGCAGCATGCTACAACTATAAGTTTATGACTCAATTAACGCAACCCAATTTTTTTAATCCTGATTTCTTCTAATTTGCAGTTTAGAACTTGATTTTTACATAACTTATGAAAAGACATTTTTTCAAGAGACAGATTCTTATTATATTGATTAATAATATATTACATATTTTAAATTGACTAATATTAATTAGTTAGAGAATAATTATTTATTTGAATAATATGAATATATAGTGAAATTTAAATAGTTTGTAGAGTTATAATTTATACTTCTTTGAGAACATTTCCTTACATAATTTTTGTAATTCTTTTTAAAACATACATAAATATAACTAAAAGATCAACTCTTGCCCAAATGCCATTCCCACACTTAACCATTCCACTTTGGTAAAGTGTCACTCAAAGAGACTGCAATGCATGCTAATATATATAATACTATATTTATATATACTCCCTTTGTCCCTCTTAATCTTTAACCACGTCTGTTAATTAGCATACAATTATTATATTAATTAATAATATAATAAATATTTTAAAATTGACTAATATTAATTAGTTAGAAAATAATTATTTATTAGAATAATATGAATATATAGTGTGAATTTAATAGTTTATAGATTTATAATTTATTCTTCTTTGAGAACATTTTCTTACATTTTTTTATAATTCATTTTAAAACAGAGATAACTTTATAAGTTCAATTAAATAATTAGTCATTCATTATAACTTGGCATTTCTTATATTTATCTTAAAAGGTTTTAGTTGTAATATTAAAAATTATTATGCAACGTGTAGTAATTACAAGTTTATGACCCGATTAAAAAATATATTGATTTCTTTTATAGTTTAAACCTCGATTTTCCATAACTCATGGAAACACCGTCTTTCAAAAGATGAACTTATTTTTTTTAAACGTAGAAGTATTTTTATACAAATTACTATATTTTTATATAAAATACATATGTGTCAACAAAGATTAAGTCAATATTTTTTAATTCAATGCATTATAATGTTAGTAAATATATTAATTTATAAAAAAATTGCAGCATATTAATTTTTATATACATATGAGAATACCTTATTACATATTTAAATCATAATTATATTATAGTTTTAAATATTTATTTATAATTCGTACATTGGCACGGGTATTAACTAGTTAGATATGATTTCTCAATGAATGGGGCTTTACTACTCGTAGGGTAATATTAGTTAATTTCCTTCTATTCGTTCAATGATTTGATTGTTTTCCGCAATGATTTATTGCTCTTAATGGTGGTGCTAAAGTTCGTTTCCAGATATATTTTTTTCAAGGGTGTCTTCCGGTTTCACCCTAGCATAATAGGTGCTCGATGATTTGTCCCAGTGAGCGACTCAATTCTTGTCTTCTTCTCATTTAAGGCTCAGTATGGAACCAGTTGTCAAAAGACTAAATGAGTTTTAAGGATCCATTCTTGAGTTTAATCTAATACATAAAATGTTATATATGGTTTTGTTTAGTTGTTATTGTTAACATTTTGGCATGGTCTATATTTCAGCAATTGTGAGAGGGTCTCCAGATTTATGATTCTTGCAACTGATTTTGAAACTAGAGCAAAACAGATATATGAGTATAGGCACTCAAGTCTTCTTGAGTAATAACCAAATTTATCATGTATTGTTAGAATTACTTCTTTTTTTATGCTTTCTTTTTCTTATTGCTCATAATTTATTTACTCTGTATTTTGTGAAAACTTACAAGCAAGTAACAACCATTTTGATTCATTAATCAGTAGATGATTTAAATATTTCACATTAGGTCATTTGTTCAGTAAAGGGATCACCTATGTTGCACGGAGACGTATCCCAGGGTGAAGTACCCGTACCGGGGACTTCCCCATATCGGATACTTGATGGGTACTTCTAGGAAACGTTTTCATCCCGATTCCTAATTTCTACTACTAATAGAAAGCCAAGAACACAAGTAGAGTTAATTCTATGTCACTATTTTATTACTGCTTCAAAAATCTACTAATTTCTAGCTCTAATTTGTTAAAGAAAATTCTAGAAAATACAACTATCTTATTTTTATCAAAGACATTACTACAAATCATTGCCGTACCCGTACCCGTATCCAAAATATTTATATTTTTCCGTTTCCCATACCCGTATCTGAACCTGTATATGTCCCCGTCCCCTACTCGGTGCAACATAGGGGATCACTTTGTTTTTTTCACTTTCTTTTGTTGCTTAAGTATTAGTCATCACATTTTTGGGTGTGAAGTATTATATTTGCATGCTGATTTTAGGGTTTTTTCCCTTGAGACAAATGTCCTCCTGATAGAATACACAGACCATTATCTACCATGTTGAGATGGAAAAGTTAGGCACTAGAGATGGAAATGCGCATATTAAAACTGTTGGAACTGTGGGATACATAGTTCCAAGCATGACTTTGTTTTGCCAACTTGTGTTTTCCACTTGGTTTTCTATTTCTCCAACATGTGATGAAAATTCCCCCATAGTTGTTGCTGAATACAAAAATGAAGGAGCAGTTTCTGAGGTGAAATGGCCGACGGTGATGATTTTGCCATGAGATGTTTATGCAAATATTTGACAATGTTTGTTCTATTAAAGGTTAAATTCATTTTTTTGTCTTAGCAATGTAAATGACTTAAAATTCTTTATTTACTGACTATATCTTCTCTTTATTTACTGAACAGAAATTACATCAACTAGTGCTGCAACATTTGTTGTTGGTGTTGTCCATGTGACTTTGACGGCCTTTTTCTTTCTGTTTACATTTATTAGCGAATTGTGTGAGACGTTGATTGTTAATTTCCTTCTTACTTTTGATAACAACTTTTCTCTTTTGATCCTTGGGAGAAAGAAAGAGCAAACGGTCAAGGTCCTTGCTCTCTTCGTGTTGCACTTACTCTCTATGCTGACCTTCTGAATTCTCCTCGAAAGGTGTGTTTGATACATTTGCTATTAACTCTGATTTAATGTATTCCAACTCTAACTTCCTCTCTGCATGCGTGATTATTCCTTAATGTTGTGCATGTCTACCAACACAAAGGACTAGCGTGTGGTTTAGATTGTCATATTATGCTCTTTTGATCTCAATCTTATGCTCTCTTGCTTTTAGTTTCATAATTCTGTTTCTATAATTGTTGTACAATTGTTTCTTAGGTATATATTGAGGAGCTTAGTCAGTGTAATGAGAATGATTCATGTGCTGCAAGACCTACCTTTTCTCTCCAGTTTATGAGGGTTTCCCTAAAATGTTTAATAAAATATGACTCTCTCTAGAATATCATTTTTTGGTCAGAAATGATTCATTGATCATGGTAGTGAAAAAAACACAATGTTATCAATTAATCACAATAAATTTTTAAAAAATATTGGAAAAAGAAGAAAATGGACATCTATAACTCAATTTCACGAAGTTTAATTAGTAAAAAATATCATCTAATTTAAATATTTTAATAAAAAATTCTATGATTATAATAAATATATTTTTATCATAACCATGCAATGGCAGGATATTACAATCAAATGCTCAAAACTTTGATCATTTTCATATTATATGGAATCCGTATGCATACAATGTTGATAATGATAAAATCTGTTTTTCTAAAGTGACATTTGTAAATATTTTATCTAGGCAAAGTCTTGGAAAAGATCGTCTTTCCATAGGTTTATGGAAAGACAAGGTTTAATTAAAATAATAGAAAGGTAAAAGGTTTCATTTTCAATATAAATTTTTTATTATGCAACGTGCAATAGTTATAAGTTTATAACCTAATTAATGCAACTTGAAAATTTTATCTTCATTTCTTCTAATTTGTAGTTTAAACCATGGTTTTTACATAGTTTAAGAAAAAATCGCCTTTCAAGATACTGACACTTTTATCAATAATTATATTATATTATAAAAATATTTCTTTATTTATATATAATAATATTTAAATTCATGTCCGTGAAAATCACGGGTGTTATTTAGTTGTATATTAAAAGAGCAATTTTGGCCAAATGTAACCCTTACACTTAGCCATGTGTCTCTTCCACACTTATACACATCATTTTGCCAAGTGTCACCTTTAAAGATTATCATTTATGACTATTTAATATTTTTTTATTCTCCTATATACCTTCCTTGATTAATGTATTTACGTATGTTATTTCATGCATCAAAATTTTCAATTTTAATCGACCAATGTGCTCTCTCACAAATGTTTAACATCCACTTTCATATCAACCTTGCTTAATTCATTTCATGTTCATCTTTTAAACCATAGATCATTAATTTGGTCCAGCTAATCTATTCCTCGCAAATGTTTATCTTTTAGCATATTTAGCCTGCTAACTAAATTTAACCTATAAATCATATTTAATAATATATCTAATCATCTAATACTCAAATAATTCAACTATTCACCCAAATACTAAATTACCATATTATTATGTAATCTTTAGCCTTATATATAATATTTATTCAATTAATATGAATATGTAGTAAAATTTAAATAGTTTATAGCATTATAATTTATTTTTCTCTAAAAACGTGTATTTTTGTATTTCCTTATAAAAAATATATAATTTTATATATTCAGTTAAATAATTATTCATTCATTATTTCTTATTTTTATCACTATAATTTTTACAAAGTAAAGTATTTTTTATACAACAGTTGATAATTATCTATGCTTTTTTACTTATGTGTCGACAATGATCGAATCGATTTTGTTTCATTCAATGCATTATGATATTAATTAATATATTAATATATTATAAATTCTCCATCATGTGTAATTATCAAATAATATAAGAATAACTTAATAATTATTTAAATTTTATTATATTATATTTTAATTTTCGTTTAGAATCTGTGCATCGGCCGCGGGTGTTGTATAGTTAATGTTTATAGGACCTACTACCAGGGAACGAATATGTTCGCTTGCAGTTGGAATTTTGAATAATTATTTGATCACGTGAACTCCTTCTAGAACATGTTTTTAATCATTCCTTCAAAATGATATCAAATAAAAGTTTGGACAAAATACAAAATTATTTTTATTAAAGTATGTATAAATTAAAAGTATTAAAACATTTTTAAATTATTGACAAATTGTACAATTCTACCCAAAGTTTCCATCTCTACCTTGACCCAGGAAAATTCATCGTTAATCATTCCAAAAATGTCCAAAAAGACTAAATTACCCCTCTTTTGTTTTCTAAAAATGTTTGGATGATTTTACCCTCCTCACCATCAGAACCTAACAAGAGTTCTAGGGTTATATCAACACTCGTTTTTTATTTCATAGGATGATGATATACACCTCCCCTCACTATACAAAACTTAAATGCCTCGTCTCTCTAAAACCTCTATGCTATAAAAATGCACTCTGACATCTTAACCTCAGCCAACAATAGCTATTTCCACCCTCCTGCTTCATCAGAATTCCACCAAAACCAAATTGAAAATGGAGGCTCTGCCTCACGGTGAGAGCCCGCCCACCTACCTCCACTCTCTCATCCACCCCAAAAATGCCAATTTCCATCCCACCTCAATTCCGAGCACCGTTCAAATTCACCTTCTAATCCAATACAAGGGAGAAACAACTTGCATTTTCCCTCAGGTAGAGATTGAAGAAATCTCAATTCCTTTCAATCACGCGCTCATCAAAAAAATTTCAAGGGGCCGGCCGACACTTGAGCTGATCAAGAAGGAGATGGAAAATATAGGTTTACTGGAAGATTTCCAAGTCACGACAATGGACTCAAGGCACGTCTGACTCACTTTCAACCAGGAAATCGGCAGAGAAATGGTTTGGAGTAGACATGTATGGTACTTCGGATCTCACTATATGTGTGTTCTAAAATGGTCAGTTGAATTTGATCCTGAGGAAGAACCACCATTTGTTCCAATCTGGCTTAACATTAAATTCCCCCATACCCATTATTTCCATCAATCTGTGCTTAAGGAGATAGGGAACTCAATTGGTAAATTTAACAAAGTTGATACTCCTACTAAGAACCTAACCAGGCCCTCACTAATCTGAATACTTTTGAATTTGATCTCAGGAAAACCCTCTCTCAAAGGATTAGACTGGGCTTTATAGCTAAGAATAAGTGGTATAATATTGTCTTTGAATCCAGACATTCGTACCATTTTACATGCTTCAAGCTCGGCCACTCAGACAACGCTTGTAGAAGGAACTTTTAAGGGTGGAAATTCTTCATTTGTTCCAACCACTTTCATAGAGCAAACCACCCCTTCCTTAAACTGTGATAAACTTTCAGACAATGCTACTCACTCCTACCTTGAGCCGCAAACTACCTCCAGCTTTAGACCTCAAACCTCTCCCAATGGTTCACCAAAAAATAGCAACAATGGTTCTGCTAAAACTATGGAAGTATGGAAGAGAAATGATAGCTGCAGCAGGGCTAGCTCATCAGGATCATCCCCACTTCAAAAAAAACAATGATCTGCGAAGACATAACTCTGACCACTTTCAGGAGGCTGCACATGTTATCCCTGATGATCAAGTGGATGTCCCCGCACATGTACCTGATGACCCTCCCCACCCAAAATCAATTCTTATCTCACAAGCGGAGGTAATTCTGATAACAAATATTAAAGACAACATTCTCCCTTATCACTATAAGGATGATCTCTCTCCAAATTTTACTTCTAAATCTACATCTCTCAGTTCAACTGCTTCTTCCCTGATTCCCTATGAGGAACCAGTTTCTACTAACGGGTTCTCTATTCTGCAGGACTTATATGATGAGGAAGACCAAGTTACCAAGAGACATCACAAGGAAACTCTAGGAAAGGAAATGATGGATGAATCTCTTTCAAACTGCTCCTCATTCAACTCGGATGCCATCTTGGATCTGGAAGATGCCGAAAAAGCAACAGTCTCTAATCAGGTAGAAGAAGGTTAGCTAGTTACTACTTCTCCCAAGTGTGAAAAATATTTAATATCAAATAACAAAAACTTTCTGGTTCCAATATGAAAAACTATTTTACCGGCCTCAATATTATCCTTAGATAAGCTAATAGGAATAAAATAATTCAATTTCATGATTAAGCACAATATCATTGCAAATTACCTTGTTTGGAACAGTAGAGGATATAACAAATCCATCTCTAGGATCAAATCTCTAATTATGACACATAGGATATCTCTTTTATGTTTTATTGAACCAATGCATGATAATAAAGAAATCTTCAACTTGAAAATGAAGCTAGGTTTGCATAATCATAGGTGTGCTGACAACAAAAAAATTTGGTTACTGTGGAATGATAATGTCTCATGCTCCTTTCATTCTCAATATAATCAATGTTAAGTCATGGAAATAGTGGATAAATGGAACAATACTCCTTGGCTGACTATTTTGTATATGCTAAGACACTGAGATCTTTAAGAAGACAATTATGGCTGGATAATTTTGATTTACCACAGGGTCCTAAGCTTCTAATAGGAGATTTTAATGTGATAACATCACAAACTGAATATTAAGGTAGTAATACTCCGAAACCTGAAAGAATGAATGATTTTAATGAAGTAATTGATAATCTAAACTTACTCCACATTAATACTGTAGGTGCCTAATTTACTTGGTCCAACAATAGGGGGAATGGTAGGGTTTACTAAAGGCTGGATAGAGGCCTTTGCATCCACAAATGGAGTCAATTGTACCCCAATAGCTCTAGTCAGATTTTAAATAGGACTCACTCTGATCAAGCCCCTATGATGCTATTAATACAATCATCTCAGATAGCCAAAACCATTTAGATTCCAATTAATGTGGCTAAATAGGGAAACTGAACTTAGACTTCTAATCCAACAAAACTGGAATCTCACATGTCGTCTCCATGGCATGGATCTTTTCAGCTGTAAACTTAGGAGAATTAAAAAATGCCTGAAAGAATGGAATAAAGACTTTTTGGAAATATAGATGATAAAATTTTACAGGATGAAAATCAAGTGAACGGCTAAAAATGACCCCCTTCTTGCAGACAATGAGAGGAATCATATTAAACTTAGTAGGGAAAAAGCATTATTACTTAGGGCCTTAAAAGAATGGTCTATTTTTTGGCAGCATAAATCAAGGTTAAATGACTAAAATTGGGTGATGAAAACACAAGATTCTTCCACATGGATAACAAGGGGAAAAACTCTAAAACCATGATAACTAAAATCAAAGGTAATGAAGGTGTATGGTTAACAGACCAGGCAGACATAGCTTAAGAAGGAGTTTCCTTCTGCCACAATCTACTAACTCAATCTCAGTTAGATCCCTTAGCCTTCTACCTTGACTATTTTCTCCACTCTATCCCCAACTCAATCTCTCACGAGTCCAACATAATTCTACTTCATCCCTCTAACTTAGAAGAGATTAGAGAAGTAGTTTTCCAATCTAACCAAGATAGTGCTCCTGGTCCAGGTGGATTCCCAGCAAAATTCTACACTTTTGCTTAGGATACTGTTAAACTTGATCTTTTAGAAGATGTTAATTATTTTCTCAGAGGATCCCATATTCCTCAATCCATTTCAGCCACATGGATCACCCTAATCCAAAAAAAAAACAACACCAGAATCTTTTGCATATTATAGGCCTATAAGTCTCTCTAATTTTTTAAAATAAAATCTGCTCTAAACTGTTAATGGAAAGATTAAGACCTCATATGAATCATATTATCTCAAAATAAAAAAATATTCTTTTATGCAAAATAGGGATATTGCAGATAATATCATTCAAATGCAGCAAATTGTCAGGTTTATGAATTCTAAATGTGATAACCAAAACCTTATTTTAAAATTGGACATGCATAAACTTTTGATATGGTATCATGGTGTTTTTAAAACTCCGTTCTCCTAAAATTTGGCTTCTCTGGTAAATTGGTTATGCTTATCTTATCTAACATTGCTTCTACTACTTTTTTTAGTTTTATTTAATGGAGTTCCAAAAGGATTTTTTAAGGCCTCTAGGGGAATCAAACAGGGAAACCCTTTGTCCCCTTTTTTGTATAATATCCTCACTAAATCTTTCTCCAGATCCCTTAAATCTTATTTCCAGAAAGGGTTTTTGCAGTATTACTTTTGCAGAGCAAATTCCTTTAAAGTTACACATTTGATGTACGCTAATGATACTGCTATCTTTCTGGGAGGAGGGGAGAAAAATCTTAAGGATATTAGAAGGTTCCTAGATGCATATCAGGTAGCTTCATGCCAGCTTATAAACTTTCACAAAAGTGAATATTATCTGGGGAATAGGGCTAATAGTGCTCATCATAGAAAGTTCAAAGCAATCTTAGGCATGGAAAAGGGAGCAATCCATTTTAAATACCTAGGAGTCCCTATTTACAGTGGGAGGATGAAGTCCTCCTATTTTAATGAAGTTTTATAATTTTTTGATGCAAGGTTAAATAATTAGAAAAATAAATGGTTATATCAGGCAGGGAAATTAATCCTTATTAAAAAATTCCTTCAAACCCTACCGGTCCATATATTTGCTACTTTTATGCCACCTAAAAAGATTATTAAACTTTTAGAGAGTAAAATGGCACATTTTCTGTAGAGCTCAACTGAAATTGGTAATAAAAGAGTGTGGAGAGCTTGGACCAAGATTTGTTATCCAACACATGAAAATGCCTTAGGCATTAGAAATACCCATTGCTTTCTAAAAGCTTTCTCTTGTAAATTGTGGTGGAAAATGCAATTAAATGAAACAATTTGGACTAACTTCATATGGTCTCTTCCTGAATATTCTAAAACATGCTCTCTATGGAAGAGAATCTGCTCAATAACAGAGTTGTGTAATGAAAACTCAAAAATTATCCCTGGAAATGGTGAGTGCAGTTTTTGAAACAAAAACTGGCCAGGAAAAGCGGCTCTGTACTATAAATGGCCTATTCTATCAATCCATTTCCCTAACTACACACTAGCTAAGGTAATAGAAAATAAAGACCAGCTAATACCCATTTTGGAGCCTTATTTGGCTACCACTATCATCTTAGTTTTGCAGGGTATAAATCTCAACCATAACTACAAAGATAGGCTAGTGGATAGCTGCATCTGATGGCAATTTCTCCATCAAAGCCACTTATAACAAGCTTAGAGATTCAAGAGCCACGAGACCATCTCTAAAAAATATCTGGAAAAGACAGATACCTGGTAAGAATTCTTTTTTTCATCTGGAGGGTTATGAACAATCTTCTGTCTTTTGATGATATTCTTATAAGATTTGGTTTTAATCTTCCATCCAAATGCTGGAAATGCAATGAGGCAGATTCCCTGAAACATTTCTAAAATGCCTGCCTTTTTTCTATGAAAATATGGAGTAAAATTCACTCTATTATGGTAATTATTCCTTAAAATTTTAGTTCTATATGGGATAGGATGTCATTTTATATAAATAATCCAGCCATGTCTAAGATCCATTGTAACATAATCTTAATCCTAGGTCTGTCCACTTTCTGGGAGTTGTGGAAGGCAAAAAATGCCTACACCTACGACAATGTTCAGTCTTCCACTAACTCGCCTACACCTACGACAATGTTCAGTCTTCCACTAACTCCATAATCTCTGCAGTCAAGCATCTCATTTTCTATATTTTTTTTCAGCTTTACCTCTACACATCTCCCTCCAATGTGATAATTTTTGGTTCACCAGTGGTTTGATTCCTGCAATGTTTTCAAACCAAAAAACAAAGTCACAATTTGTTCATGGAATTTCCCATTTTTTGGGTTTAAAATGTGATGTAGATGCATCTTTTAAACCTGGTAAATTGTCCTCTCATGGAATTATTTTCAGGAATGAAAAAGGTAAGATGATTGATTCTTTCTTTGATCTCAGAAATGCTGCCTCACCTCTGGAGGCTGAGCTGATAAGTATACATTTAGGCATTATTTTTTTCACTAAGGGAGAATTCAATCTAGTTGCTGTGGAATCAGATTGCATGAATGATGTTAGATACATTGAGTCCCCAATGAATCTTATGTATAAGAATGAAGGGCATCCCGAGAGGGGTCTCGCTAGTACATATTCATAGACAGTGTAATCTGGTAGTGGATTCTATTGAAAAATTAGGGGATAAATGGAATTTTAATCAGAACACACATAAAATTGATTGGTGCAATATGGACTCTAGAACTAAAGGACTAATTCTTATGGATGAAAAGCAAATTCCAAATCTGAGAACTCTGACTTTCGATCCACCTTAATCTCTATCTTTAAATCTGCAAATGCTGGTTTCAAGAATTCGACTTCAATTAGTGTTTTCCCTGGTTTAGAACCTGTAAAATCTATCTTTGATAGTTGTTTTTGGCATTTAGAAACTGGTACTGCTGCTCTTTCCTCATCTCTGCAGATTCCAGGAAGGTTGGATTACCAGCAGCAGACCATGCCAACCTTTGGTCCCAGTATGGACAGATACCGTGCCAAACCTTACCATCCTTTTATTTCACCTCAACATGGACCACGTTGCAACAACCATTTCATCAGCGGATTTCACCTAGGCATGCTCAAGGCTGCTTCTGATACAAATTCGAAGTAGTGCTATCAAGCGTAGATCTTCTGCAACTGAGGCATGAAAACTCAGTCCCTCCATGTCTGGCCATTTTATAAATTTACACAAGGGGTGGAGACTTGTGAAATGGAATCACATGGAAGGCTTTTAGGAGCATCTCATCATCTTTTTGATATCTCCTTTTGTTTATCAATGTTATCCTCTACACCAAAAGCTTATAGCTTCATGTAATACCCATACATTATTTACTTTTATTTCAGGCATGGGGAGCCGTTATAATATAAACCCCAACCTATTTTTAAAAAAAACTACACCTCCCTTAACCACTCGAAGTCCGAAGCAAAGACAGTACCTCAAGCCCCACAAACTAAGTAGAGTATGGTTCGTATAGGAAGAGAGATAACTCTGCTAAACAACAGCACCTCACTTTGAGTGAACCATCCTAAGCGAACCTATAAGAAGAGAATGTTTTTACCTAAAACTACTCCAGTAACACCATGATATGAGAACATGTTCCATGATCTGTAGAGATTGCAGAATATATCAGCCATAAATAGGTGATATGTGCAGCAGAAAAGATATTGACATTTTTTCCTAAACACTACGACTGTATTGATCATTCCCTGAATTATGCATTGGAGAAGATCTCCAGAAATTCCCTGGGATCTTGCTATGCAGGATTCATGAGGATGATAAAAAAAGTGCATCGCGGAATCTGTATATTATGTTGGTTCAGCAAGAATTCCCCGCATCAATGATGCCATATATGTGTATCATTTTTTTTTCTTTTTAGACCTTTATGGTATCTGGAGAAGCCAAGTTTCATGCTAAAAGAAAAAAACTTGGAAGCAGCTAAACATGTCAGCAAGAAGGAATATGATGAAAAACCATGGTTGGCAGATATCGATTAGCCACCACAAAACACATGGTTGGTGGATGCAGCTCAAATGATAAGAACAAACGGGAAAACCTCGAACCTAAAGCATTAGACATAAATGGAAAAAAACTAGTTGTAGGATTGACCATCAACAAAACACAACATTGACAAATGTAGTCATAAGAAGAACCAAGAAACTTTCGAAAAGGCTGGATTATACAAAAGTGATGAAACGAACCAGTGCAAATTGGAAAAACTCGAACATGCAGGATTGGATGTAAGCGGGAAGCGAACTAGGTTTGGTGACACAACATTACATCATCGCAACATTAAATCATAGCAACTAAGGTATGTTAACACCCAGGTACTGTTGGGAATTCATTAAATCTAATTTAGAAGAATATCAATGACCATATTCAAGATCTCATACATGTATTCAATCTGAATCTATCTAAGGGTTTAAATTACCTTTGTAGCATATGGAGAAAAGTTAGACACAGAAAAAAGAATCTCATATTCGATCCCTCCATGTGTATTCACACATCACGATCAAACTGTATACGCCATTGTCAGCTTAGAACAGATCATCAAGCAAAGATGGTCACATCTTCCTTCTTCTCTTTTACAACAACGTTGATTTTATGAGAATGGTAAGGAGTAATTGTCCAAAATGGTACCCATTTTTAATCAAAATTCACAGTTTGGTACCCAAATTTAAAAAATACGTCATTATGGTACCCGGATTTACATTTATGTTCCAGAATGGTTCCCAAACCGGTCATAGCCGGTTTTGATTTGGTCAACCCCTAGTCAATGGTCAAATTTGGGTACCATAATGACACATTTTTAAAATTTTGGGTACCAAACTGTGAATTTTGATTAAAAGTGGGTACCATTTTGACCGTTGACTTGAGGGTTGACCAAATCAAAACCAGCTATGACCGGTTTGGGTATCATTCTGGAACATAAATGTAAATTCGGGTACCATAATGACGCATTTTTAAAATTTGGGTACAAAACTGTGAATTTCGATTAAAAGTGGGTACCATTTTGGACAATTACTCAAATAAAAATCAATTAATTTATTGCACTTAATTTTGTAGGAATTTAATTTATTTTCATCTTCTAACCCACTTTTCAATGTACTTAACATTTTTATTCGATATGTTTAGGGTGTGTTTGGTAGGGCTCATACGCTGTTTTGCTTATAATCTAAACACTTTTAACTATTTGGTACTTTCACCATCCCAACTTTATTTGCACTGCAATTATTATTATGTTGTTCAAAATATATGTTTGACCGTTAATATGTTTACCTACGTATAATAACAATAAATAAAAAAGTGATACTCATAGACTACTTGTTACGACGAATTGAATAATATCATATACGAAGTATGATAATATTTTTGTTTGTATATCTATTTAAATATGTGGTCAAACTTTGTTAAAGAATAATGTAAAAAAAAGTAGAAGTGCAAATTGAGGTAGGACGGAGGGAAAAAACATTAAGAAGTAACTCATTTTAAAAGTAGAAGTTATTTTTAAAAAATAACTCATTTTAAAAGTAATATTATTTTGGTTTAGCTAGACTTAAATTTTAGATCTTTTAATTTTGGGAAAAGTACTTTTATAACCCTACCTACTTGACATAAGTGTCAATATAACCTTTTGATAACTGAAAGTGCATATATAACCATACCTAGTTGATGTAAGTGCCAATATAACATTTTTCGACATCTGAATGCCAGATTCGATGGAAAAGTTAATTTTACCCATTTACGAATGTGTTGATATAACCCTATCAGTGAACCGCCACCGGACCGGGACTCAAATTTAGATTTTAACACTAAGGGTATTTTAGATATTTTACATACAGACAACGCCGGAAAATGAAAGTCAATACCGAAAATGGGGTCTGAGGGTTATATTGGCACTTACATTAACTAGTTAGGGTTATTTTTGCACTAAAAATTATCAGTGTTATATTGGCACTTATGTCAAGTAGGTAGGGTTATATTGGTATATATCCCTAGATTTATTAACTAATATATATTCAATTTATACGTAATGATATATATGATACATACTACATACTCCCTTCGTCCCACCAATAATTGCTTAATTTGATTTATGGAAGTCAAACTAACTCAACTTTGACCATTAAATTCTATTATTATATATATAAGACTATTATCATATTATATATCGTTTGATTCATCATAACATGTATTTTTATAGCATAATTTTTCTAAATTATTTTTATACACATAAATTAAAATATTGATAGTTAAAAATTGATACAGTTAACTTTCACAAGTCAAATAAAGTGATTAGTGATGGAACAGAGAGTTAATAAAAAGTCAAACGTAAATAACCTAAATTTGAATACAATACACAAAAGAGAGTGCAGTGTACCTGTATATTACAGAAAGAAGACTTATCAAGAAGCAAAGTAACAGGCGAACCGCCGGTTAAGGTTTTAACCAGAGCTGGGCACCAAGGTAAGTTTTTTTATCTTGGGGATTTGGCTTTTTCTAATTTTGGGTTAAAAAGGCCAAATTTTCTTCTTCTATTCCTACTGCCTTCAGAAATTAAATCGATGTCATAATCATTCAACCCAATACTTAAACCACGTCATTTTAAGTATTGGGCTAAAAAAATGGTGTCGTCTTCTTCAAGATGCCCAGAAGAAACAGGGGCAGAGCAGCTTTTAAGGAGGGGCAGAAACAAGATTTCTGGTGGCACTCTAGGGTTTCGCTCCACCAGAATCTTGGGGTGGCACCGGCACCCCTCGCCCATACCTGATTCTGGTCTTGAATATATATATATATATATGTTTGGCTACTCACAATAGATTTTATATAAATACTATAATCCCTCTGATTTTCTAACATTGAATATGTTTGACTGCAAAAAAAAATTCAAGGCATATTTGACCATGAATAACTTTGATTACATACAATAACTAATGTCATGTGAGGTGTCTTTGGATTCTCCGTAACACGTAGTTTCTAAAAAGTAAAATTTTATAGTTTGTTATTATATGAAATTAAAGTTATCAGTGGACAAACATGCCTTGAAATGTTTTTAGAAAAAAAGGAGTCATTGTTAAGAAACTAGAGAGAGTATCAAATTTAGATAAGAACATATTAATGAAAATTTAAAATATGTTAACAATATTATTATATAAATATTTTTTATAAGATATTTTTATTATTAACTTTCATTAATATTAACTATATATGTGAGTATTTTATTTAATCAAATTTTAATATAGATAATTTTTTAACAAAGTTGATTTATATAATTCACTCATTGTAAACGTTTTATAAAAATAGAAAGTTTTCAATAAGACCGTCTCGCCCTTCTTTATGATGAGACTGGGATTTTAAAAATATTCATAAAATTTTGAGGTATTGTATGCAATCATTGAAAGTACTGACAAAATTTTGCAGGGAGGAATAAAAAATTATTGTTGTAGAGAGTTGAACTGGAGACCCCTTAGTTTAAGAACACCATTTTACCAATAAAGCCACAAACTTTTCTTTAATTTAATCACAAAAAATAAATTGTAATACATGTGTATGATTTATTTAATAAATAAAAGAAATTCTTTCATATTTTTAATGATATTTACAGTTATTACATGATACATATAGAAAATGTATAACATATTATATATGTTTAGAAGTTTTAAAGTTATTTTAAAGACTTAATTTAAACTTTTAGTTTTTGCAAGGTAATTATATCTTATTACATCTAGAAAGTGTATATAGGTTAAATCATATATTTAGAATATTTGTTGATTCTTTTGATGACTTTTTTCAAATGGTTATTTCTCAGATGGTAATGATAGACTTACTATTTATAAATTAGTTCACATATTGAAAAAATCAATTTAATTTAAAATTTTATATTTTCAAGATAATTATAGTTATTAAATCTAGAAAATATATATTAGCTCACATTTTTAGAATTGCACGTTAGAATTAATAGACCAAAATTAAATACAATAGTACACAAAATAATTTAAGAAAATTAGTTCCTTAAAAATAATTAGCTAACATTCTAAATATTCAGCTATTTTATATATTCACTAGCTAGTTGTAATTTCTATCATTATTATCTTCCCTATAATAAAGTCTAAACTAAGGCATTAAAGTAATAAACAAACATTATAAACATATAAACTATTTTATATTTTTTATATATAAGTTCTATCATTACCTTAAAAGAAGATGAAAGTTTAAACTAAATTTATACATGTACTATCTGTAAATCCTATCATTGTGAAATAAATGAAATTCTAAACTAAATATTTAAAAATATTAACAAACATATTAAATACATGAACTAATTTATACATTTAATGATTTTAACATATAAACCAATATAAATTTTTTTATAAGTTCTATTGTTATCTTAAAAGAAGATGAAAGTTTAAACTAAATTTATACATATACTACCTATAAGTTCTATCATTATCAATTAAATCAAAGTCAAAACTAAATATTTAACATGACCGATTTTTTAAAAAAATATATGAACTAATGTATACGTTTACTGATTTTGTAAATTATATTCGATCTCTTTAAAATGATTAAAGTCAAAACTAAATCATCAAATGATTAAAAAGTATACCTAGTAATATGTTAGGTACACCCATTTGGAACCAACAACATTGACTTAGAAAGACGAGAAACCAAATCCTGCTAACTGTGAAGGGCCTCCATTTCAGAATTCATTGCAGCAACCCATTATGGACCATTTACAGTCGAGCGATGACTCCAGAGCTCGATCTTAGCAAATAAAGCACTCAATAAACCAGAAATATCATATTCAACAAATTGTATTTGAGGAAGCAAGTACGAGAGCGAGTGGCCATCAGATGCGAGAAGAAGGCTCGAGCGTCGGGGTGGACGCTGAAACCAAGACCAGTGCCAAAGAGGCCGCAGGTGACCTCATAAGAGAGCCAACAGGAAAACGTTGCCTCTAGATTGAAGCATCGGAAGCCGCGACTGGAGACGTTGGCTGGGCTAGTGGCGCTAAAGTTACACGCGCGGGCGGAGGCAAACTCGGTGCGTGTGGCTGCAGACTGGGTTGTTGAGCTGTAGTCGGTGGACAACTACGATTTTCAGGCACAACTTGAGCTCTCGGTACGGACTATAAATCATAATCATCTAAAATGAAGACATTCCACGTCTTGATCAAACATTCAAGGGTTTTGTTCGTGATCCTCTAAGAAACATGGTTGGTCCTATGACAAGGTCTAGAATGAAGCTTAGAGATGATGCATTGAATGGTTTGATTGATCGCCTTCATGATGAAGAACT
>JAULKK010334535.1:0-10752 GCA_032355705.1 Rubia peregrina | reverse complement strand
CCCACTCTAACTATAACCGAGGAGAGGCGAGAAATATCTTCACCCGAAAGGTGTTGATAAGTTCTCCACAATATGTGGTCAATGTATAAAAATAGGATGATTAGTCGATGATCAAAGGATGACTAGAAATGCAAACCAATTGCGCCCAAGACTGTTATAATCTTAGTTATATCTTTTGTGCTAGTTATGAATTTAGTTATATTATTTTCTCTAATTATTGGTTAGTTTAGCTCTTTAAAGTAGTCGTAGTGTTCTCCAAATCCAACCCCCCTTTACTTGCTTTTATATCTATGTGTGTGTATATATATATATATCTAGGCTTATATTCACCCTTGTATTCATAAACGCTTGGGAATATCCCACTTCTCTGTGGGTGGCCCCGACTTGCCATACTATCTACTTTCTAGTAGTTAGTCGCAATTGGGCATATAAATACTATCTTTGAGAGGCACGACGACGGCCTCCCAGACCAATAGGGGAATTTCACCCTTCCCAATTCAAGCTATTCGTGACTCGCGATAATATCACCGTGAGTCGAGACCAAAATCAAGAAGTTCTGATAATAGTTAAGCTTACAGACCATCTTATTTGCGAGTCACAACTGAGCTTTGTGATTCGTGACATTTTAGTCGCGAGTCACAACATAAATCAGAAAAATTCTGAAAATTTAACTTCCAGTCCCTCCTTATTCGTGAGTCACAACTAAGCTTTGTGATTTGCAACACTGATGTCATGAGTCATGACAGAAATCAGAATTTTTGAGTGAAAATGAGCTTCCAAATCTCCTTATTCGGGAGTCGTGACCATTGCATCGTGAGTCGTGGCGTTAGGGTTGAATTTGGAACCCGTTTGAATTCTTTGTCATGAGTTGTGACCAAGGCCTCGCGTCCGCGATGCTTATTCAGACAGGTTATAAGTGGGCGGAACCTGTAAGTTTTCTCTCAAACCCCTTACACTCCTTCTGCAATCCTCCGCCCTAAACCACCATTCCTCCACTATTCTGGCCAAAATATCCCCATTTCTTGACCAAAAAATTGCCCCATTCCTAATCCACTTTCACGTCACATAATCTCTCAATTTGGCACAAAATTTGAAATTTCCAAAAACCCTAAGTTATGGGAATTTTAAATTCCCTTTGATTGAAGCTAGGAATATTTTTGGGCTTACTTTTATCATCTTCCTACACTCTTATTTGGTACGATTCCTCATTTTTACATGCTTTAATTGTGATGTTTCTGTAGTTGCTAATTTTGATGAATTTGAGAAAATTGTGAATATTCTGTAATGCTCTTTTTGACTGGTTCATGGATTGGGATTATTGATATTATATTAATAGCTTTATTTTGGGTATGAAAATGATTGAAAATTCTTATGCTAGTTTAGCTTTGGTCATGAATGATAGAAATATTGATTTTTTTAATATTGGCTAGACATGATGATAAGTACCTATGATTGTGCTTTTAGAGAATTACATAAGAGATGTTTAGCTATATGATGATATCAGTCTGTTGGTGAGTTACAATGCATGATCTAGCTTTATTGAATAGTATGTTTATCTGGAAATGCAATACGATTGGATCTTACATGTATGGACATGTACACATTCTTGCATCTTTATAGTTACTTTCTATTGATTGTAGTGTGTCGACTACATCATTGTAACTATGATTGATAAATTCTATAATGATGCGTGGATGTTTTCACTCTATGTTGCATACTTTCGTGAGATAATTTATTAGTGATTATTGCATGATCATATCTCTTATCTTGATGTGCACCATTATGCATGCGTTAGCCAATGTATTTAACACATTTATTATCATCTTTTGTTTCATTGATTGCTAGTTTTAGTTAGATTTGCACGGCAAAGAGTTTTGACGACCACGTTTGGTTTTCTTATTTAAATCCCACATTTTATAGACTTGATTGAGACTAATGGACACTTTGTATTCACGGGCGCCTATATCTTCCTCTTTGATATCATTAGTAGGTTGTTCGTGAATATTTTTTTATTTTCTTTGGTTGAAGGCCATTCACGAGAGTAGTAGTAGATATTTGAAGGCCATTCATAAGGATGGTAGAACATATCGAAGGATATTCGGAAGAATGGAAGTACATTGAAGACCATGAAATCCAAATCATGGTAGTAGAAGGAATTGGGATCAAGAAAGGTGGATTTGAAGGCCAAGGAAGAAACAGGGGGATAGTTGTTTGAGGTTTCATGGAATTCTGGGCAAAATCCAAGAAGAATCAGCACTTGAGAGTGCCACCGTTGGATTTTTCTTATTGAGTGCTATAGAATCGACTATAAGAACTCCTGAATTGGACCAACGATTCACCCATAGCAGAGCAAAGAAGTTAGCCAAGTGAACTAGCCACGGCCGGTGCGAACGCACAAGCCTGACGCGGACCAAAATCTAGCTTGGCCCGCATCAATCGGCACTGCCTATGTCAGGGGGCCTTGGCACGACCTGTATCACCTGGCACAGGCTGTGTCAAAATCTGGCACGAGGGTCCCCTCTTTTCACTCAAAAATTGGCTAAGTATGAGGGTGGGACATTCCGTTCTACATGTCCCACACCGTTTCCAGTCACAAATGCCAAGACCAGCCCACAAGGTGTGAAGAATTATGCGGGGCACACCGAGGTACTGAGTAAAACAAGTTCCACCCAACGAGGCAAATAAAATGACGCATGGAGTGGATCATAAAGGAGCAAAACAAAGACCCTACAGGGTAACATGGGATGCGCCAGCACGACCGACACGGCCCGTGCTGGCATGAGCTAGTTGCAGCTTTTAGGGTTTTTTTGGTAATTTTGGGTATACTTTTAGGCCCAATTCCCTACTACTGTATAAGTGGACCTTTGTCTACTAGGGTCTAAGCTTATGCTCATTTTTAGATCTTAGTAGGTAGCTAGAGAGAGAAAATACTTTCACTTCTCTCTAGTTTCTTTTATTTTCATCTTTTTATCTTTCTTTTGCCCAAAGATGTTGAATCCAATGAAATACATGGGTTCAATACTTAGGTAGTGGGGATCTAGCTTGGGGACTATATTTGTATTCATGTGTCAATGTTTATTTTGTGAAATTTCTAGATCTACCTATTTCTATGTCTTTTGTGATCATTATTTTGGCTTGTTCTGAATATTCTTGTGAATTACATAATTGTCACAATTTGTTGGCACACAATCGAGTCTACTTTCATTGTGGTGCACAAATTCTACTCCCCAGTTAAGGAAACCTAGATGCGCTTGGGTTGACGATAGTTCGGAACTAGGCGTGTGCACAGAGGTTACCGTTGTTAATTATCACAATCAACCATGAATCTAGTTAACCGACCAAAGAGGTCTGAAGGGTTGCGGATAGAGATAGAGTAGGTGTCAAACTAGGATTATTTTGTTGATCATAAAAGCCATCAATAAGACGGCTACTTCCTTTGTCTTTGTGGGCCTAAGGTAGTTCATCCGTGGTGTTCTGCCTGGGACTTAATCACCCAGGGAAGAATCAAACCTGTGCAATGTGTCATAGCCGTGGTTGCACTCCCCTAGTTGCAGAGTTGAGGCTGATGGAAGATTTTATATGTGCACCTCTGTGTGACAGATAGGGGGGAGTATTAACCATTGTCCGCACCATGTAACACAAACACTAGAATAGGGTTGAGTTGTGGTATTTGATTAAATCGATGATCGAAATAACATAGACCATGTTACGCAAATTTTCCCCGAGTGTTAGTTTACATTGTTTATTCCCCTCAATGACTATTTTCACAACACTATTTATTTCTAACATGTGGTCGGATTGACGACTCAACTGTGGTTGTGTTTAGTTAGTTATTAGATTCCCAACATCTCTGTGGATGGCCCCGGTACTTTCCACTATCTACCATTCTTGGTAATATAGTAGTAGGAACAGGAGAAACATATAAATTCTATCTGTGATCACGTTCCCCTCTCAGCTTAGTAGATCTCTCGTGAAAAAGGTATTTTTACCGATGCTCGAGAGGGGCAGGGTCAAATTTTGGTGCTATTACCGGGAATGTTAGTTTAACGGTCTAGTAATTAACTTGCATAACGAGTTAGTTGAGTAAGTAGTGTTGTTTTTGTTTTTGTTTTTGTTTTTGTTTTTTTGTTTTGTTTTTTATTGGTATTTTTTTGTTGAGCTTTCCTGCTTTTATTGTGGGGTTTGCATGCTTGAATTATTTTTTTTGGACATTGTGGTTGATATTATTTTGTGCTCGGGAGTGTTTGTCGTATTTGTACTTGAAGAAATTTGCTAGAATATGTTTGTGGTTGTGCTGTACTTTTGTGTATTTATCATGGCTCGTGGACATAGAGGAGAATCTAGTGTACCCTTTATGGGGTTAACCTCCCTCTCTTGGGATCAAAATGAAAGGTAGGGTTACCTAGTAGGGTGCCCTATTCAAGAGACTAAATTTGTAAACGAAGAAACCCTCAAAGGTCTCAAACTCTACAAACCTGTCAGGGTCCTGCTAGGTAGGATTGGTATGAAAGAATTTACTACTGTGTCAGCTCTACTTACACTAGGTACACCTTAGAGATTTTGTCCACTATTGCCAAGGAGAACAACATACAGATGGGAAAGTTTATCAGATTCCATTTGGAAGAGTTCCGCGGGAATGACTTATGCTCAGTTGGTGGAAATCTTCAAATGGAAGCTACAGAAATATGTGAAGGGTTATAAGGAGACGGATACTGGTTATGATTTGTATGCGTTCTGGGCTACCATCACCCATCGGATGAGGGAGAGGGAAAGCAATAACTGTGTCATAGTGCATCCAACACTGAGGTACATAGCTAGGCTATTTACGGTGATAGTTGGTTGTCACGAGGAGGCCACCACTGCCACCGAGAGAGATTGCAATATACTTTGGTCCATTTTCACTGGTAGAGCTTGTCCCGACCTCCGGGAAGATCTTTTCACTCACTGCATTCAGCTTTCCACGACACCATCCCGCACTGGGAATATAGTTATTGGAGGTATGGTTTCAGTTCTGTTTCACTACTACAACCTTCCAGCGAGTGATGAGATAAGGGTGTGCCCACAAAATCCCTATACACTCACTCAATCTACCATGGATGATGCGAAGCTTATATCGGTAGAGCATGGCACTACCTTCTAGATGTACAAGGGAATGAATTTTCTGAGGTTTCCCTAGTATTTAAGGACTGCTCTGAACAAGAAGTTCAAGCTGCAACATCTTATCATCGAGCCAGATGCAGGTTCAGAAGTGGTTTTGGGCGATCACTACCCAAGAGAGGAGGATGATGACATAGAGGAGGAGGATGAGGTCGATCAGGAGCAGGTCCCAGTGTATTTCGTACAATTTGTACCCAATGAGCAGCAGGTTGTCCCACCACAGCCAGCATTCCCACACATTATGCCGCAGCTAGTTTTTTAGCATCCCGTAGCGCCACCGCCTATTTTTGGACAGGTATTTGGAGTACCACCCCCTCATCAGGGTTAGTTTATTATTCATGAGGAGTCGTATCATTCTGCAGGGTATAGCGCTAGTAGCTTCCACAGGCACAACATCTATTCCCACTATAAAGATTTTGCATAGTCCAGCCATAGGCACCCACTTGGACGAAGCCATGGTCCCTCTAGGCACAGTGTATCATGCCTCCTCAGCATCAGAGTCACCCTTGGCAGCACTCACAGTATAGCCCATTCCGGGAGCATGAGTCCTTGAGCTTTCAGTTGGCTTATTCATATCCTATGTGTACTCATTATCCGCATTGACCAGAATGGGCACAATCCTTGGGGAAATCCATCTTTTGGGTCAGGCACAATGTTCACATGTTCAGAACGCAGCTAGATTATCATGAGTGGGATACAGAAGATAGATATGCTTCACTTGAGGACGGATATGGAACACTTGCAAGATGACATCAGGGATATCAGTGACAGGTTGAGCACATCAGGCATTGGGGAAGGCTACTACTATCTAGATCTGAGTAGGAAGGGGCACGAGGCCAGACACCGGAGGTGACACTGAGCATCTCTTTGTGTTCCCAACTTTTCCCTTGGTTATATGCATTGAGGACAATGCATTAAATAAGTCTGGGGGAGGAGTGGGAACACCTCTATAGAAGCATCTTCCTTGTTTGTGTCCTAGTTTATGATTACTGTTTGTTTGGACAATCATTGTGATGACTGTGTTTTTCCTTGTTTTGGGATTTTCCCCCATTTGGATGTTGAACTCTCTAGACTTTTGTCATTTTTAGGTGTGGAGACACCTTTTGGTAGTTGTATTTGGGGGTGTTCTTCAAAACTTTGGTGGTGTAATATTTTCTTTCTCACTATCTTTGTAGTATGAATCCCAACTTTAGAACAATTTGTGCTACACAAAAAATTTATTTTTTTTGAAAAAATGGAAAAAAAATACCTGGCTAAGTTGAAAATCCAAAAGGGAAACTAGGAAACAATGGGAAGTAAAGCCCGCATAGGTCGAAAGGCCTAGGTAAAAATGAGAGGCTAAGGCCCGGCTAGGTTTGAAAACCTAGGCAAAAATGAGAGGCTGTGTGGAAAAAGGTGAGATGGTGAGCTCAACATGTGTGAATGCTAGGATGAAAATCCCTCCTAAGAAAAAATAAGATAAATTGAGAGAAAGTGGAAACTAAGTTGAGGATCTTTCGACAACTTCCTTGGTTGTGGCTATGTTGAGAATCTCGAGTTATCCTTAGTTACAACCAAGTTTAGGATATTGTGGATTATCCTCCGTGGTTTTTCGGCAACAACTCTTGGATTGCTTTTTGTGGATTATTCTAGGGAGTAAGCTAGTTTAACACTTATCTTTTGTACTTACCTTTTTCTTAACAATATTTTGGGTGGTTAGGTTACATTGGTATCTTAGCAGAGTGTAAGAGTTGTTAAATTCTTACTTCATTGGGGGAACTAGGGTAGGTTGGGAATAAGTTGAATGTATTTACTAACTTCTTTTTTCTTGATACATTTTGGTTAGATCTTTTCTCATTTTTGTTTACTCGAGAACGAGTAAGGGTTTAAGTGTGGAGGGATTGATGCACACCATTATGCATGCATTAGCCGATGAATTTAACACATGTATTATAATCTTTTGTTTGGTTGATTGCAAGTTTTATTTATGTTTGCACAACAAAGGGTTTAGATTCCATTATTTTTAAAATCTAAATCCTGAGTTTTGTAGACTTAATTGAAGTTAATGGACATTTAGTATTCACGGGCACCTAGATCTTACTTTTTCATCTCTTTAGTAGGTTGCTCATGAGTAATTTTTCATTATCTTTTTATAAAAGATCATCCGTGAGGGTGATAGTAGATGTTTGAAGGGCATTCGCAATGTTGGTAGAAGATATTGAAGTCCATTTGTAAGAATGGTAGTAGATTGAAGACCACGGACTCCAAAGCATGGTAGTAGATGGAATAGGGACCAAGAAAGACTGATTCAAAGTTAAAGAAGGCCAAGGAGGAAACCGAGGGATCATTGTTTAAGGTTGCACAAAAATCTAGTAAAATTACTAAAGAATCATCCCTTGAGGGGGAACCATTTGATTTTTCCTATCGAACGCTATGAAATTGACTACAAGAACTCCCAAATCGGATAAACAATTCACACGTAGTAGAAAAACAAGTTAACCGACCGAACCAGCCACGACCAGCAAGGTCCGCACAAGGCCAGCATGAAGGCAAGGCTTAGCACGACTCGTGTCAGGAGCTCTTGCCACAGTCCATTCCAGTCGACAAGAGTTGCCAAATTCTAGCAAAGACTATACCCATTCCGGTTGGGCATGCACTCAAAGTCACTTGGTCACTTTAAAAATCAGCTGAGTTCAAGAGCGGGACGTTCCGTTTTACACGGCCCACGCCGTTCCAAGTAAAAATTGAAAAGACAAAACCATGGGGTATGCATAATGATACAAAATGAACTGAGATACGAAGAAAAATGATGTTCCAACCGATGGGGCGTGCCAAAAGATGTGGGACAAGGATCAGAAGGAGAAAAAAATGGAGCACCGGACAACGGCCTGCATCGGCTGACACAGACCGCGCCAATACGAGGGGGAATGACCCATGCTAAGGGTGATGGCTCGCTCCGGAAAAAGTCCCTTAGTCTACTTTCATTGTATGGTGCACTATTGTTGTCCCATGGGTCATGTTGGCTGGGTAATAGGGGGAGAGAGAAGTCCACGACCATGTGAGTGTATGCATGTCAGTTATAAGCACCGCTCCAATAACCGTATGCTAGTTAGAAAGGCTACTCACTAGTGAATAATAGCAGTGTAGCCCGATAGAATGACAAGATAGTAGTAGAAACTAGGGTATGCTTAATTTGACCCTTTTCGTTGCAACCTAAGTGCCACCACAATGTGCTAACATCTTTGCCTCTATGGGCCTAGGAAGAAGCATTCATAGTGTAGTGCTTGAGACATATTTTTTTATGGGGAATGAATAGGACTGCAAAATGGCAGGGCCGTTGTTACACTTCCCCAATTACGGAGACGGTGTTGATAGAAAAAAGTGAGCGCACCTCTTTCTAACAGACATGGGGACGTACTGACTATCAATCATACTATGTGACATAAGAATTAGGATAGGTTTATACGTCTTGTAATAGATTTAATCAAGGATCGAAATGTACTACCGGTCATGAAACAAAAATATCGCCAAGTGCTAGTTTTATTTAGTTTATAATCTTGTCTTTGCATAATTGTAGTTTTTAGATAAACCCTCCCTCCCCCAAACCTTGTTTTGTGACATTCACTATTCCTAACACGTGATCGGATTGATGACCCGATTGCAGCGTTGTGTAGTTAACCTTTAAAGTCCTAGCATCTCTGTAGACGACCCTGGACTTTCCACTATCTACCCCTTGGTCATTTAGTAGTAATAATGGGAGAAAATTATAAAAATATATCTTTGTAAAACATCTCGCAGGTTAGTAGATCTCTTGAACGGTTGTTTATTAGCGGCCATGCGGAGTGCAGATAACAGACCCATGAACTTTGAAGATGGAAGTATTTCTAGAGAAATCTCCATTTCATATTGATCCCTGAAGTGATGCAGCTCAATGGGAGATAATAGAGACAATCCATATCCGCGTTCCACAATGACAAAGGAAATGACCTCAGATTGTAATCCTCCTTCGACACCCCTAGTTGTTTCGTATTGGTGAAAACCAAATACAAATATGATAGGTGTTTGTGGGGATCCATTCCAGCCATTCTACGGAAAGTCGCAAAGCATTGGATTATGCTGGTCTTCGACTTACAAGTGACATATGGTGGCAAAGAGGGGAGACTATGCTAGGGGATTGACTCTCCAATTTTGGAGCTATCAACTCCCTAAGCATTATATTTTCTTCCACCATCTCAGCTCATTCTTCTTCGACAAAAATGGTTGGCCCTTGTGGAATCTCTTCTCTAGTTCTCCTCCTTCTCTTTTTCCAACCACCTGCATTTTCCGTTAGAGAGTGTAAAGCTCCAAAGTTCGTAGTATTGATATGCACCATAAATAAGAAACTAAACACTACTAGTCCCAAAAGAAAAAACTAGCAAACATATTTGAAGTAACCGGAATAAATATAAAAAAAATGTCAACACAATAACCAACCAAAGCTATGAAATAAAAACACTAGATACTCTACCGACTAGTAATGTTAATTACCTATAAAATCTTGAAACTAGCATGCTCGGCACCGACTCCGAAATTTAATCTGCACCTTGTGGGGTTGCTTATAACATTGACTTTTTCACGAGATAGAAGTTACTAACCAATGGAGTGTTTAACGAAGATAGAATTTATATATTTATCTCGTACTCACTAACAACTATCAGAGATGCTAGTGGCAAGTCTGGGGGTAGTTCACAAAGATGCTAGTATTTGAGATTTAAGTATGCAAGACTCACAATTGGGTGTCACTCAAATTTTTTGTCGGGAATAGCTAGTGTCGCAAACATGGTTGGGGGAGGTTGTATAAAAACTACTAATCATGCAAATCAAGAGAACAAACTATATTAACCTAAGCTTTGGGGTCATTTGCTTATCATGATCGGTAGATGACTTTGATCCTAGATTCTATCAAATAAAAGACATGTAAACCTATTAAGTATCTATGTAACATAGTGTGATTGATAGTCAACAATTCCCAATGTCTCTCACAAAAATAGGCCTACGTTTATCCTATCAACGCAACCTCCATAATTAGGGAAAGTGCATCGTTCAATCAACCTGATTGTGCTTCTCGTTCCAAACAAAGAATTACATCCTGGGCAACAACTATGAATGCTTCTCCTTAGGCCTATAGAGGCAAAGGAATCAGTAGCTCTTGATGACTCTATGGTTTAAACGACAATGGTCTCTACCCTACAACCGTAGGTTCTAAAAACTGTTATGCCTTATCTATTCGGGTAAAATCTTCAAGTCAAAATTAGGCATATGCTCATATGGAACGGTGCTCATGGTCCTATATGTATACACTCACAGAGTCGAGGACTTATGTTCACGCTTATCCTAAGGAGACACTCCCAAGGGGTAAACAAGCCTACTGCTATACATGTCACATGAAACAATGATGCATCAAATATTATAATTAACATGCATCATTTCAAGAATGGGAGGTCATCGCCATGCCTCTCAAAGATAGTATATATAAACCCTAATTGCGGCTAACTACTATAAAGTAGATAGTATGGCAAGTCGGGGTCGTCCACAGAGAAGAGGGATATTCCCAAGCGTTTATGCATACAAGGGTGA
>JAULKK010334525.1:0-10752 GCA_032355705.1 Rubia peregrina | reverse complement strand
GGGTTTTTTGTACCAAAACTAGTAGGTAGTAATTCGTCAACTAAATTGATGATTGGGAGGTGTAGTGGATCCAACAAATAAACATGCATTGTCCCCTTGGTAATAGCAACAAAACACTGATGACCCTATCAAGAAATCAAGCACATATGTAGCAACATTTCTATTGGATATGCATAGTACAATATTAAGTGGCAGAAATTCACTTATCTATTAAGGATGAAAATAACGATTTACTTTGCATTTTCACTCACAATTGTCGTAGAAACCTCACGTGTTTCATTTCTATCATAGCCTTCAACACTCTCCATTTGTTTATCTATTTCAAAGTGTCAATATCAAATGAACAGCAACTCAGTGTTATGTACGAGTTTTTATATGGAGTTAAACAACAGGATGATAAAAGCGTTTTACGTGTTACATTGCATTCCATCCAAAGTGTGTTCTTGTAGTCTTGGCTTTAGAAATCTATCGAAGGCTATGTATGTTAGTTTTGACTCATCATTCGTTGCAATGGTCACATGGGTTCCAGTTACTATTCCGTTAAACAGAACGTGCCCTTGCGACCTGGAAGGGGTGATTCCTTCAGGACTTAATCCATAATTGTTATTCTTAGAGATTTTTTTCTCAACTCCCTTATGAGGCATGTCTATTGCATACAACAGTGACATGAATTTGAGTTAAATTCATACCAGAACACATTAATACTTTAGCCCATATACGAAAAATGGACCGTACCTTAAGGCCCTAACCCTATAAGATACTCTTATAACAAAATCAATGTAGAATGGATTTGGATTCTCTATCCTATATAACATGTCTCCATCATATCTCCCAGACATATAAATACAATCTGATCTTCAGAATATATAGGCCAAATCACATGGAGAATAATCCATATTCAAATATGTTTAAGAGTTGAGTACCTTCGGTTTAGGTGTATGTTGTACAACTAAGAGCAACTAACTTTACACCCTACCTTGCAATGGCTAAAAAAACCCATGAGTTCTTACACAATATTGGTATAACAAGTAGTATAACTCCACTAAAACTTACTAGGGTTTGTGAGGATGATTAGTTATGGAGAATTGAGAAAAGAATTAGAGTTTTGGGACAAGGAGATGGTGTGAGTTGTGTGCAATGAGGTTTTAAAAGGTCTTAGCACCATCTATTCGATTAAATGCAATGAGAACTAAAAGATGACGTTTGAACCGGCGTATAAATTGGGTGGCTCGTAATACTCATCAGATGGATTTAGTCAAGTTTCGAAGTGACTTTTGAAACATGATCCCTTATGTTTTCCAATTCAAGTTACAAAATTGAAAGTAAGTCTTGGTCAACTGCCATACACGAGGAGCTGGCGTGTAAAAGAAAATAGGTATATACTCCTTAATTTTACGAATGCAAAAATTAATTGTTTAAACATTGTCTATGTAATATCGTTTTTACAAATATAATTCAACTTTTATAGAGCTAATTTCATAGGGCACCATAGAGCTAATTTCATAATCTTAACCTCCGTAGTGTAATCTAAATCATAACAAGAAAGGGGCCCCATTTACAATTTTTTAACCTATTAGATATGTAGGCACTTGGATACAATACAGTAAATCACATTGCATAAATTAAAAGGTCTAAATTATGATATTTTCGCATTTTCTTTCCACTTATGAAGTTGTCACAATGTTAGTATTATAAGAAATGGCATGAATTTACCATCATTTGGATATTATAGTGCTTCTCTTGTAACTTTTGGACCCACGATGGTCCAATATTATAATGTTTTTCTATCAATGTTTCGCCGCATATTTGAATAGATATATGAGTGAGAATATTATCGTATGTAATGTTGTTGAATTCGTCAAAACAAGTAATTTCTAAATATCAACTTTTTATTTTTCTGTGTTGGTTATGAAACTCAATTTTAGGCGACAACAAACCATCTGAACATTATTTTACTTGAGATGACAAATCTAGTGTTGTAATAATCCAGAGGTCTCTGCCTCTCTTGCCCTATCCTTACGCTGCAGAGATTGAATCTAGTAATTTTCAAAGCAGAATGACACATGTTGTGGTAGTTGCGACGATTCTTGTGTTGACCCTGTTATCTTAGTAGAACCGTAACATGATCAAACATACTATGACTGTCAAGATGCTTGGGTGTTGCAAGGATTTAATTGTATAATTTATCCCTTTCCCAGTATTTGACACACATTTCTTTTTTAGTTGTCTATTTTATATTGACACACTTTATCTTTGTCTTTTTTGACAAGACTCGTTCAATTTTATCCACTTATTTTTTTTCTTTCTAAATTCAATTTCATCAACTCAGTTCATGAATCATAAATTCAAGCACCTAACAATAGAGTGTCAAAGACTTGAAAAATAGAGGGAGTATGTTGGTTTGACTTAATTTGAATGTTGAAAGGATTTATATTATATTTTTTTAAACTTGGTTTTGAGTCTTAAATTATTAATTGCATTTAATATTTGATTCTCTAGATTTATTTTCTTTCAACCGATATAGATAATCAAATTCTCTCTTTTATAAAAATCTTTACCATATAGGTCAACATTTTCAAAATCAAACCCAAGTTCAATGTTTATTGAAACTTAACATTTTGATTCATCAAACGGTATAATTACAAATTGCTTCATCAAAATTGGTTAGACAACTTAGAGCATTCACAATGGTAAGTTACACTTCATTGTAACTTGACTTGCCATGTCAATTTTTCAACCCAATGAATTGGCAAGCTACACACTCCCTCAATGGTAAGCTACAATCTTGTGCAGCTTGATAGGTTCCACTTACAATTTTTTTAAAATTTTCTTCTATAATGCATTAATACATTTATTCAACAATAATAATTTTAAAATGATTGCATATCTATAATGAATACCCAACAATAATAATTTATAAATTATCTTTACTTCCTTTATTAAATTTATTTTAGTCAAAAATTAAAATAAGTAATTAAATAAATTTAACTAAAAAATTCCATGAGATTAACAAACATCATGAAGTTATTATAAATTTAAGAAACATCATTTCTAGTTTTGACCTCAAAACGTTTACAAATATGCTCCACCAAGTCAGACTTAAGTTGATGATGCACTTCCTTATCTCGATTTCGTCAACAAGATTTTACTATTCTCTGCAGGGATACATCAAATATGAATGAAAGAGCTAGATTAAATCATGATCAAGTTTGTGAAATCATTAGAAAAAAATATGGAATGTCTTGAAATCATTATGACGATGTAATTTTAATTAATTTTATGTTTTTTTAAAATTTATTTAAGGAATATTTATATATTTATTACTTATGAAATAATAATATTTATTTTACAATTCTATTCATGCTCGAGAATTGAAATTAAATTATTTTTAAATAAATTTATTGTAGTAATTAGTTTTCATATTTGTAAAAAAATTTATTAATACACAATTTTACTACAATCAATTATTATTGTATTTCTTTTATTTAGAAATTTTAGCTTGTTGTGTGTAGATGCACGTTGTGTAATAGCAAAATAAAGAATTGTTGCAGATGTAGGACAATATGGAGAGTGAACAACATGATCCAATACAATTTCACGTGGAATACATTTGCTGCCATTTAAGCATTTATTGTATCTGACATCAAACTAGTAACTCCCGCAAGCTACATCTGCTTTCCAAGCTGTTTACATGTATTTGTAGCAACGTGAGCGGCACTGCTACAATTTATGAAAAATTGTCAAGTATGAAAAATTGTCAAGCAAGTCCAAACCATCATGGATGATGTTATAGTCTCATTAACGTAATTAATCTGGGGTATATTTATATGTTTGAGTTATTTCACGGAGTCATTAATTACTATATTTACAACCGACCGTGGAAACTATTTTCTTAAACCTGAATTTTATATTAGTAAAATTTTATTTTTTCAGCTAATCTATTTTCTTAAACCTGAATTTTGAATTATTAAAATTTTATTTTTTCAGCTAATTTAAATGTACGTTAGTAAACTGAAATTTCTTTATTGGCCTGAATTTTTCTAAAAAAATTAATAGATCTAAATTGTTGATAAAAAATGATAAATTCATTTGAATTTAATTGAATTTAATTGCAGCGAAGAACATCCTTTTTTGACAAATTTTTTTAAAAATTATTTGGAGTAATAAAACTCAGAAAAATTTACTACTCCCTCCGTCCCAGCCTAATTTGCCCCATTGCTTTATGGCAACTATTCTGTGGTCAACCTTTGACCACATATTTGAATAGATATATGAACAATAATATATGCATATGTGATATTGTTCAATTCGTCGTAACACGTAGTTTCTGAAAAGTAACTTTTTATTTGCCGTTATTATACGTAGGTAAAGATATTAACTGCCGAACATTTTTCTTGAATTGCGCAATAATGATTGCTGGGCAAATTAGGCTGGGACAGAGGGAGTATTAATGAGTTCGTCTCTTGAAATACGATATTTCCATAAGTCATGGAAAGATCAAGGTTTAAAGTGCAAATTAGAAGAAATTAAGATAAAATTTTTGGGTTGCATGAATCGGGTGTGTTGCATAATAAATTTTTAATGTTGCAACTAAGACTTTTTACCTTTTATTATTTCAATTAAACCCCATCTTTCCATAAACCTATGGAAAGACTGTTTTTCCCAAGACTTTGCCTATATTAATTTCCTTTATTTAGCGTAATTATAGTATATTTCAAACATTTGTCTCTCTTTCTGGCCTGCCATGCCATTACCGGACAACTTTTATTTATAGCCGGGGATTTAATAAGTTAAATAATAAGACATGGGAGGATTCTTCTCTCAACGAAATTTTTTGTTCCATGCCGACCACGTCAAAAGGTAATTTAGAAAAAAGATCAGATACAGAGCGGTAACATTCAGCATGAAAATATTTTATGTAAACAATTTACTCCCTCCGTCCCAGTCAATTCTATACACTTTGATTATCGTAAATTGACTTTACAAAAATTGATCGTTGATATCTATAATTGTTCACAAGTATAATTTATGAAAAGTTGATATTTTTAAAATAGATGTTATTACAAATCTAACAATATCACATGCAATGATTTTTTAATTTATTTATTAATTTAATTTTGAGGTCAAAGTTAAGTAATTTTGATTAATTGAATAGTTAAATTGCATATTGGATGGGGACAAAGGAGAAGTTATTTTTACATAAACGTTTTTTATGAGATTAGTCTGTAATTAATGAAAGTTTTTAGTAGTGTTTATAAATGAATGTAATTTTATTTATAGTCAAAACTTATTTATTTTGCCTTATTTTAAAATTCGGGGAAGATCGGCTATGTTTTTGCTTAAAATATACCTTTTACTTCTAAAATAAGTACTCCCTCCGTACCAGTTACAGTTGCACTCTTGCTTTTTGCACACCGTTCAAAAAATATGTTTGACCGTTAATATTGTTTAAAAAATACTTGTTACGATGAATTGAACAATATCATATGCGATAGTATAATTGTTTATATCTATTCAAATATTTGATTAAATTTTGATAGAGAATAGTGTTCAAAAAATAAGAGTGCAAGTTCAGCTGAGATAGAGGGAGTACTTTTTAACCTGTTCGACAAACACCAAAAGCTGCTTAATTAATTTATAAGTAAAGCATTTAGGGAGTATTTGGTGGAGTTGTGCTTATAAGCAAAGTTGGTTTATTTGAAAAGTTGGGGGAGACCAAATTCTTCTTTTGCTTCAAATTTTTTGTCTGCTTCTAAAATAAGGACTTTTTTAGCTGTTTGCAAAACACTAAAAGTTTTTTATCTTATAAAATAAACACTTGTAAGCTCTGTCAATCCCTTATAACCCTTTCCAAACACACTGTTAGTAGGATGATATTTTTTTCATAAACTGAAGAAAAATTAGGGTACTGAACATGCAATTATTGAGAACTGTTAAATTAAAACCTATTTTTCTCCTTACTCATTCAAACGTCGTTGCCTCTCTCTATCATTTCTCTCTCCTTCTCTTTCTTTCTATCTTCTACACATCTCATTTAAGTATCTATATTCGTGAGCGATTTCGTCCTTCTGTGGTAAGTGTATAGTAGTTTTCCTAATTTTCTATTGTTCTTGATTTAAGAATATGAAACTGGTAAATTTCAAGAATGTTTATGGTGTTCGTGTTGCGAAATATAGTTTCTAAAGTCTTGTAGTATTTTTCCCCCCGTTATTGTTGAAGATGAATCACAACTTATTTTCAAGTCTTTTGCAGTTTTTCTGCAATTTTCCCCCAATGTGATGTATATTGTAGTATGTGATGGTTTGTACACTTAGTTGATGTATACGAGTTCTTGATATTTATACTATTTTCGCTGATGTTTACAAGCAGTAAGATGAGATTTTTTTCTTCGGATTTTAATTGTTGAGAAGTGTTTTGGAGATTTAATAATAATTCTATTTTTTTTGTAAACTCACTAGTAGAGAAATTACGACTTCGGATCTACATCACGTATTTACTGCCCCTAAAATAACCAAAGTCAAAGGAGGCACAACAAAAAAAACCCTCTTTTGACTTCGATTCTTAATAACTGAAGTCATAAGTTTTACCCAAAAACATAACTGAAATCGTACCCAACGTCAGGTGTGACCTAAAATTGTATCAAAAACCCCACCGATATTGGTTGGCTCATTTTCCTATTTAAAAAACAACCGAAAGAAAACTGATTTGGGTCCTGCCTTTCGTGGTTCATCCACACCCAAACTATAACCAAAATCTTAGAAATTCCATTAGCTGCCAAATATGTACTCAATCAATACCATGGGTTGCAGAACCCAAAAAAAAGTCATACGGCGTTCCTTAAAAAACAATAGAGATCCACCCTGACTAAACCTTAGAGCATGTTCTGTAATGTGTTTTTGCCCAAAACTCTGGAAATGTTTCATGTGGCATTCTTGGCTAGATAGTCTGTAATAATGATGTGAGGTTGCAGCCAAGATTGATCTTCCTGATTCGATGTAATACTGCCCATTGTATCTCAGCTCACCCTTGAGGAATGTTTATGATGGTAGACTATCACCTTCCATAATTAAATGCAACATTCTTTCAGCAAAAAAAGAATATCAAAGCCTTTTGTAAGCAACTAAATGATAGCACTGCTCCACATGCAATGGAGAAATTCCTATCATAAGTTTGGAAAAAATCAATCACAAATTGATGATCTGTTGACTTATACAAAAAAAATATTGAGTTTAAATGAGCCAAGTCTCGGTGTCCTTGTAATTCTCTATGATTTTCTATTTTCAATCTGATTAACCTAAAACTCAAAAGACAATCTTATGAACCCCTGCCATCAAAATACTAGTTACAGCAATATGGCATGTAGCTAGGTTGTAGAAACGGGGGAAACTACCAAGCGCTCTTACTAAAATGAATCAATTAGTTGATGAAACTATATCATAGAACTTTTTTTAGCATTGAAGTATCTTGGAGTAGCCAATTAGCCTCATCTTTATATATAAATGTAACATTTCAAGGATGGTCACCATATATTAGCAATATTAATCAAATCGGAGCACCCAAATGACAATACTAAGAGAAAAGCCAAAAATAAAACAAATGAATAAAGGTCATTGGAATCACCTGAGACATCATGCAAAGACCACACCCTATCTACTTAAAAGGTTTTAAAAAAATGAACGGTGGGTTGCCATCTTACTTGATTCACTTGCTTCCTAATTTTCATGGTTAAAATGGAAAGATCCTAACAATAATCTTTCCAACATTCATGTTGTCTCACTACAAGAAACATGACATTTTTCCTCGATTCTACAGGAATTTTACCTCGGTTTCTAGTTCTAAAAAATGAGGTAAATACTAGCACATTAAAATTTATTTTTTACCTCTATTTTGAACCGATGTCGACAGGTTTTGTGACCAACGTCGGTCCATGCAAGATGGCCAATGATGGGATACCATTGCTGCGAATCCGTTTAGGTCAACGTCGGCATGTATTGTAACCGACATTGGACAGAGTAAGAAGGTAGACTATAGGAGAGGAAATGCTACGACTCCGTGTAGGCCGGCGTTGATCTTAATAATAGCGACGTCGCTAACGCTTATTAGCAACATCGTGTGATGTGGGACACTCATGTCAGGTGTATAATAACATGAAACGAGGACAAATACGACATCTTTTTCATGGGCCGGCATCACAAAAAAATTAACCCCGATATATGCGATGTCAGTAAGGTGTCGTCCCAGTACAGGCTCGTGCGACGTTGTCGATGTCGTAAAAATTCTATGTTACTTATGGTATTATATTTTTCTACTTAGTTTTATTTTTAAAAAATCCCCCATATTTTTTTTGCACGTTTCATGCACTTTGGTTCAGCAACTGCACGTTTGAACACATAAAAGGAAAGTTTGTAGTGAACTCAAAATGTATACTCAAACTTTCATAGGAAATAAACTAGTGTATTTTGTAAATAAGTGTGAACATCAAGTTACAAATGGTGGAATGAATGTACAACTTAATGTATAGCCTTTTATTGTATACAGTAGAGCATAAAAAGGTGGGCTAATATTGGAGTAAAATTGATTTCCCGAAGCCATGTATACCATAATTGAAATATACAAGGGAGGAATAAACCTAGGAGATTATAGTACAACCTGTAGCTTAGAGAAAAAAATTCAACAAACATTTGAGAACATACCTAGTGACATTATGTATTGTATTCACATCTTGATTAGTAACTTGATCACGAGACCGTGAATTTGGTGGTGTGGTCGTTGCTGCTATTGTTGTTGTTGCTTCACTGAATTTTTCTCATGCAGTTTGTCTTGGCTGTGTTTATCATCAATCGCGGTGGAATTAATATCAAGCACATTTTCTTGACCTATTTCCTTACCGATTCTGAGTTTATGCAGATGAGCGGCTTTGTGAAGGGCAGTAGTGGAGGGATCATCACTGTCTTTTGCCTTTTTGATAATCTTCAACTGTAGTGCCAGAATCTAATCTAGGTTTAGGTTCAACTAAGATTGAAGCAGCGAGAGAATTGATGAGACGCCAAAATGCATGTATTTTCCTAAGTTTTTAGCATCTCTTTTGTTATCATTTTGTTGGAAGATTGCAAGATTTAGGTAGATTTGGGGTTGGATGACCTATTTCGGTTTTTCATATCTAAATCTTTCTTTTCTTAACCTACTTTGAATCTAATGGAATCGTATCCTTATGAGTGATGTGCTAATCTATATTTAGCACATTTGAAACTCATATTTGTAATAGACTAAGATTCTGTTTAAGAATAATGGATTCTTTATTGATAAGAAAGTTAAGATGATGATTTAGGAGTTATATCCTGAGTCTCTAGTTTAACGTGATTACGAAAGGTGTTTTATGATCATGTTCATGATGAACGATTCAAGAATGGATATTCACAAGGAAATAGGAGTTTAGAAGTGAAGGTCAATACAATTTGGTAGAAGAAAAGTCTGGATTTGAAGAAGGATGGCCGGCCGACCGACGCGAAGACCGGACGGGTGAAGAAGACCGGGCGCGCAACCTGGGTGATCAACCGCCCTCCCGTGTGCACGCCGAGAAAAACCAGCCCCAAAATGGAAACCGCGTGCCCGGATTCTGATTTTGCGCTCCCACGGACGTCCCCACCCGGGCGATGCCGCCCACACGCCTCCCTGTTTCCTGTGAGCCCGCATGCGTGCGTCCCAGGCTGGGCGAGCCCGCCCGAGTACTATAGCCTGCGTGCGTCCCGTGCACCCGACTCTTTTTTTTACTAGTCTTCTCACCACAACTTGTACTATTAATACCCCTTATCTTATCTTATCTTCATTCTCAACTTTCTCTTGGCCAGAAATCATCTTCCAAAAACCCTAGTTCTTCAATTTTCATCTTCTTTTTTCTCTTTGTTTATTTATGAATTTTTCCATGAATGTTAGTATGATTTGTGTTAACTAAACTTAAACTTGGGAGCAATTGATTAAGGCTTCCAAGGCCATGTATTCAAATCTATATGTAAGCTATTTAATCCTTTGCTATTGTGCATTTATTGTCTTGAATTGAGTTGTTGAATCCATTAATGATATTGGAAGTTTGATTATATGAATGTGTTAGGGTTTGGAGAAATTAGCTAATTCTCCCTACTTTTGATATGAAATCCAAGAGCATGAGTTAGATCTTCTAATGTTGTTGTTGATTTGATGAATGCTAGATAAATATGATAATGTCGATTTTTTTGTCTTGTTTGTTTTGTGTAGCAAATGTAATAGGCTTATGAACGTTGAATGTTCTTGGCTAATCTTGTATAAATGCATGAATTGGTTCAATGCTTAGACACAGTGTAGTGTTCATAAGTGTTACAAAGCTTGTTGATTCTTCGTGCTTAATACTGCTAATGGGATACCTTTAGGCGTTGATTGACTAATGGGGTCATTAGTGAGGTTTAGCGAGAGATGTCAAATTCACTCTTGTAAACTACTATTAAAGAAGGATAAAAGATTTATCTTCACAACAAGTAGTAAAAGTATTGAATAAGTTGTATGTTCTATGAAAGATAAGAGGTTTGGAAGTAGAAATCAATTGTGCCCAAGGTCCCGTAATTCGTGTTTAAACTCTTCTTAGTTGTTGTTGTTGCTGCTTAATTAATAGATTTATCTTGTTTGCTAGTTTAACTTGTCTTTATATTGATAACTTAGAAAAACCAACCCAAAACCCCCCTCTTTATAAGCTTTTACATATATGCATATCTTTATATCTGT
>JAULKK010334514.1:0-10753 GCA_032355705.1 Rubia peregrina | reverse complement strand
AATCTAGATGCTCGTAAGGACCAAAACTCCATTAGACTCAACCTAGGTTACAAAATGAAAGATTTAGATACGAAAACTGAAAACGGTTATCTAAACCTCTAATGATGTAAACCTACTTAAATCTAGCAATCTTCCAACCAAAAAATAACAAAAGAGATGTTACATGCATTTGACGTCTCATCAGCTAAGCTACACTGAAAACCAAGCTGAGTCAAATGAATGCTAAAGCACTGGAATTATGTCCGAGGAGCTTTCTTAAGTCTATAAATGGACTTTTGCAAGCGACAAACATAATCTGGATGAACAAGGTCCTTGTATCCAATGGGTTGCTTCATATAAACTGGAGCATCAAGGACACTATTAAGAAACCCGTTCTTGACATTTAGCTCATGAAACGGCCAGGAGCACATGGTGGCAATGGCAAGAACTATCCAAACAGTGGAGACTTTGAACACAGGACTGAAAGTGTGATCAAATTCAAAACCCGGAATCGGCAAGAAACCTTGCACCATAGTTCTAGCTTTATGATGCTCAATAGTGCCATTTGGCACCAAATCCTAAGTGCGCTGGCCACGAAGAGCTACCATCTCATCATCCTTGGTAGAAACCCAAGCCAAATCCTGAAGAGCAGTGAGATAACCCGTAGGCTCAGACTGAGCAGGTAGAGTGGCAGTAAGACTGTGAGCAACGATATCAGAATAATCTCTGAGCTAAATAGCCCTAATCGCCGGTCAAGTAGCCATCCAATGAGTGTGAGGCTGAGGTGGAGAGACCATAGAAGTAGGGGCGACTGATAAAGTGGTCCGTGAAGGGGCTGGTTAGCTGACCAGTGAACTAGGTGAGTTGGTCGGTGAAATAGGAAAGCTAGTTAATGACGAGATAGGTGGAGCGGGATGCGCAGGAGTGGCCACTGGATGGTCTTAATCGGTAGAGCAGACATAATATGGTGTCGTAGTCGATGAAGATGATAGCATCGGTGAGCTAGGAGGCTTGTAACCGAATTGACAAGCCGAGCAGGAGGAGTTGCCACCGTCAAAGAAGTAGGAATATCAACTGATACATCGGCAGGATCTAAAAAGTTAGAGACATCTAGAGAGAATGGAGATACTAAAGTAGAACCATCATAATAAGGAAAGGAAGTGTCGTCAAACTGAGCATGTATGGTGACATATATCTTTCTAGACGTAGGATCCAAACATCTATATCCCTTGTACTGGATGTTGTACCCAAGAAAGATACAGGGAAAACTTTGAGGAGCGACTTTGTGAGCTGCACATGGATGAAAATAAGGATATACGTGATAACCAAATACGTGGAAGTTCGTGTATATGGAACCCATCAATTAATAACCTCCTATGGTGATTGTCCACCATGAACAGGAGTGGGCAGCCAATTTATAATATAAGTGGCTGCAGAAAAGGCATGGGGCCAGTAAAAGAGATGTACATGAGAGTGGTATAGCATGGACAATCCCATCTCAACAATGTGACAATGCTTGTGATCAGCCCGACCGTTCTGCTCAGGTGTATACGGGAAATAAATCTTATGGTGAATGCCCTTTGTCTGAAGGTGAGAGCATAAGTGATCATTTACGAACTCAGTCCCCCCATTACTCTGAAACACCTTAATGGTAGAAGAGAATTGATTCTCCACAAAGGCCTCAAGCTGGCGATACACATCCCAAAAATCATATTTTTGGTGCAGTGGGTAAAACCACAAGATTCGGGAATGATCATCGAGGAAAATAGCATAGTAGGAGAAATCGTCAGCGGATAAAATTTGAGAAGGTTCCCATAAGTCACAATGAACTAGATCAACTACCTTAGCTGCCTGTTTATCATTTGTATAAAAAGATAAACACTTCCCTTTAGCCTTTTTACACGCATCAGAGAAGGTAGGTTATGACAAAACCGATGAGACAGATAAAGATCCAAAAGCACACAAACCAGAAATGATGGAATAACGAACCTAACAAATTCTAGTATGCCATATTTCAAAAGACGCACGTAAGTTATCTAATTCCACAGTGGACAACAAAACAGATGCACCATAGTCTAAAACATAAAGTTCATTTTCACTATGATCTTGACCCAAGGTTTCACTAGTGATTTTATGCCGAATAATAATTGAGCGATCATCAAAGCAGACAACAACATTAATCCCGAGTTAATTTGCTAACCAAATTTTTTAGTGATATCAGGCACAATAAGCACATCATAAATAGATAAGGATTTAGATATCCAAGAATCACCAACATGAGTGATAGGAAGTAGAGAACCATTACCAATATATACGCTGGAATAACAATGATAAGGTGTGACACAATCAACAACAGCAGGGGACGATGCTATGTGTTTTGTGTCACCAGAATCTACTATCCACTTGGAGCCATCTTGTTTTCGATGATGAGAAATACTAGAACATTTCAAAATATCACACCGTCGAGAACCAAATTGAGCCATATCACAAAGGGAAAATCAGAAATCAGCAAAAGATAAAACTTTTGGCAAAATAACTATCGGGCGCGTCTTGTGATGTGCAAAGATAAACTTCCAAGCATAGAGGTCATGCGCGAGTGTGAGTATGCAGTGTATGACCTAACCGAGCACGTGAATTTCATGCGCAATGGTGGGAACGTGCTGGTATGGCTCACGATGCGTGAATTTCACGCACCTTGTTTTCTGCTGAATGACGAAGATGGGCCTAAAACTGTTTATGCTTTCGCCGGAGAGGTGGAGCGGTATATCGGCTAATGCTCCAGGGAAGAATGTAACGGCCGGAGAAGAAAGACGTGTTGGATCCTTGAAACCGTTGCGGAGTGGTTGCCGAACATCTGAGGGCACCAATAAGAGGGAGGTTATTGGGGATTCCGGAGACCTGTGGGTGACACGGAAGGAGTTTCCACAAGGAAAGATGACGAGCTAAGAGGAAAGTGATGCCGGGAAGGTCTGGATATATGCCGGAGATTTGCCAAAAATTGGCCAAAATTTTGCTGAAAAGGGATGCAAGCAGGAAGGCTGTAAGCAGTGGAAAAGAAGAAGAAAGATAGAGAGGGAAGAGATCAGGGACAAGATCAATAAGACTCTATTTACTGAATGGAATAAATAGAGTACAAAAGGTAGGTTAGGTATAGTAGAACTCTAGTCTAGTGGGTAGGAGAGTTATGGGTTCTGATTTCCAGTAACTAGTGGAGAGCTGCCTAAAAAGGCGGCATTAGAAGGTGGTTCTGAGCTAAGACTGACGAACTCGGATCCCATTTTTCGTACATTGGAAATCAATTTAAAGGCGGTTTTACTGCCAATTAAGGTGGTTATTAAATAACCGTCTTTAATCTGCCCAATTAAATGCAATTATTGGCATAACCGACTTTGAATGAAGAAAGTTCTGAACTCGGAAGCATGTCCCAGGCATATTACAAGTTCGTAAGACACATATTGGATCGTGTCTGTAAAACCGATTCTATTTCTAAGTTTGTAAGTAATGTCGAACCTTTTTTCCGAGTTCGGAAGTAAATTTTTAGGTTGACGGAACAATTTAAAAACATGTTCCAAACTCGGAATGTTCTATATTTTAAGCCATAAATGTGACTGTGATTCTATTTTTCATTAAAAATCAAAACCATTGATGGTATTCTTCCATTTCTTTTCCATTGATGGAGAAGTTAATTACAACATTGGAGCACACCATTTGTCATTGATCAAGATATGTTTTATTGAATTACATTACTTTAAAACAAGAAATAAAAGTTGAATTTAATTTAATTACATGAGTTGAATTAGGGTTAGTTTCCTTTTATGTAAAGGTAGTGTTGTGATGATTGTGCATTACTTGCTCATAGGTTGCATTATAATTGACTTGTATAGAAATGGATGAAATTGAACTCATCAGTAATGATCATAGAAAATCTCTTGATTATAGTCATTGGTATAATCATTTGTTTCCTTAGCTTTTGAACACGCTTCTAAAAATAGTTTGGTTGATGCACGATGGCCATGTAATTATTGTAGAAAATATATGTCTTTAGGGAGGAATAAGTTGCATGAACATCTCGTAATGAGAGGGTTTCAAACTAGCTACACTGCTTGGATATGGCATGGGGAAATTTGATAAGAATTTAATGGAAATGGGAAATTTGATGCATTGGTGGATGATGTTGCTATAGAGTTCCAAGGTAAACCTGATATACTTCAAGCTTTACATGACAATAAGAAGACATCATTGTATAACAGTTCAAACCACTCAGTTTTGAGTGCCACTTTGTTAATAATGAATCTAAAGGCCAATTTTGGATTCACCAACAAGTCAATGACTGAAACTCTTGAATCGATATGGGTATTGTTCTCAAAGATAATTCTCTGACCGATATGTTGTATACTGCGAAAGAATTCTATGTCTGATGGGAAAAGAATTATAAAAAAATACATGATTATCTGAATGATCGTATGTTCTACAGGAGGAAGGTTGATAAAGATCGGGATACATGTCGAGTATGTGGTAAGTCTAGGTACAAGTTGAAGAGGGGTGGGATTGCGGTGGGTGCAGAAGTGATGTTGGAATTGAAGAAAAAGATACCAGCTAAAGTAACGTGGTATCTCCCTATCATTCCTAGTTGAAAAGGTTATTTGAGTGTAAAAAATATTCAAAATTGTTGAGTTGGCATGATGAGAGGGATCGACCGGTTGATGAAATTATAAGACATACATCAGATGACGAGCAGTGGAAGAAACTCGATGAACTTTACCCCGAGTTTGGTTCTGAAATATGGCATTTAAGGTTAGGCTTATCGCCTGACAGAATGAAATTAAGCACACGTAGTTCATGGCCTGTTATGCTGGTGATCTACAATCTCTCGTCATGGTTTACAATGAAACGTAAGTATATGTTGTAATCTATGATAATTTCGTGGCCGAAGCAACCGATTAGTGATATATGTGTGTACCTTTTCCTTATGCAGACACTTTTTTGACATTGTTTAATGTTTGTATTTGAACCAATGATTGTGGTGTGGAAGATTTTTTACATTAAAATTTTTGTTGTCCTGCACCATAAATGATTTCCCCGCATACAAGAATTTGCTAGGGTACTCAGTGAAATGACACTTTACTTGTCTGTATGTGAGAATGATACTTCTTTTTTCAATTGAAGAAATATTGTAAGGTCATTTATCATGGTCATATGGGGTTTTCTCCCTGGGGGAACCCATGGAGATTGGCAAAGAAATGGTGCAATGGGGAAGTGGAGGCGAGGGAACCACCCGTACCATTAACTGGTGTTTCGTACCATTACCGGTGTTCAGGTTTATGAAAAAGTTAAAAAAAATTCAAATGACTTTGGGAAAAAGAAGCGAAAAGCTTGTGTCTAAGGTAGTTGGAAGAAATACTCAATCTTTTTTAGATTACCATATTGGGGGCATATGGGCGTTAGACGTTGTCTTGACGTGGAGCATGTTGAGAAGAATGTAGGTGATTCTTTGGCTGGGACGTTGATGAAGACCCCTAGAAAAACAAAGGATGGGCTGAAGGCTCGAATGTACTTGGTTAAGATGGGAATTAAAAAAGAAATTTTCACCAGTGCACAACGATGATAACTTTTAACTGTCCCTTGCTTGTTATTCTATGTCTAAGTTAGAGAAAAAATATTTTTGTGAGACCCTTAGTAGTGTGAAGGTTCCCGTTAATGATTCGTCAAACATTAGTACATGTGGATCTAAAGTTGGTTGGGTTGAAGTCACATGATTTCCACAACCTTATTCAGGAATTGAATGCTATTTCTATTTGGTCGCCATTGTATTCCCATGTAAGGTTGTGTATTACAAAACTTTGTTTGTTCTTCAAGTCTAAATGTTTCAAAAGAATTAGTATTTTGAAGCTAGATAGGTTGCAAGCAATGATCGTTGAAGTTATGTGCCGGATGAAAATGTGTTTCCCTCCATCATTCATTGACATTATGGTTCACTTAATTGTTCAATTGATGCCGGAGATAAAACTGTGTGGTCCTGTTTTCTTGAGATGGATGTGCCCATTTGAGAAGTACATACAAATATTCAAGCATTTTGTTAAAAATTGGTATATGCCTGATGCAAGTATTGTGAAACATTACAATGTCGATGACGTACAGATTTTTTTAATGATTATTCGAAGGAGGTTGATTCAATTAGATCTATGAATTCTAGGCATGAAGAGAGGTTACATGGGTAAGGGGTTAGACAGGGAGAGATTTTCAGACCTAGTGCGGAAGATTTATTCGTTGCACATCTTTTATGTTCTTCGCAAATTGAGATTCACATGGATTACATAAGAGTTGTGCATCCCGATTTCAGTGAAGCTCAGATACTACAATTACACACTAGAAACATTGCGTAACGGCAACGAGATCACGTTGCCATCGGTGAGCATCCTAAAAAGGTTAAATGGTTAACATGTAGACCATTAGGAACTGTACTTAGTTATGGAGGGTATGGCATTAATGGTTTTACATTCGCCACAAAACCAATGGATGATAATTGTGTCTCTCAAAACAGTGGAGTGTTCCTCGTGTCTAAAGCTTTGCACGTTGGTAGTGGAATTGACAACAATCCTATGTGTGCCAACAGTGTTGCTTTGGAACTAATTCTGATATTTGGGAGCTTGACTATTTGACTATGTGAGTCCCCATTTTAAAATTTCAATGAATAAATATTAACGGACATCGAACTGAGAACTTGGGATTCACCCTAGTTGATAGAAGTTGTGTTGGTTAGAGGGAAGATCTTTTCATATTGGTGTCTCAAGCTCATCAAGTCTTTTATGTCAGAGATTCTATTGACCATCAGTAAGAGCTTTTGTCCAAGAAAATGAAATGGAGGAAATTATAGTTTTCGGTCAAGGCACTTCAATCAGTGGAATGGATGATGCTTTTTACTTGAGGAGGACGATCATAGTTTTCATTGTTTTCTCTGCCGAAACGATCACGATGAAGGTATTTCGGTAGACATTCTAGGTATGGTTAACCGTAAGAAAAGGAAGGGCAAGAAGGTGTTAAAGAAAAAATACAAGTTTTTGAATATGAAATACAGTAGGATAATGTACTTTAGAACATGTTTTTTCCATAAGACAAGAAATTCTTCCGAGTTCGGAAGTCTTTCGGCTTATGTGGTTTAGTACTCAAATTTGACTTTCTTGGAAACATTTGTAATGTATTCGATAACATTTTAAAACAACATAGTTCCAACACAAATATATTAATACTAACACTTGAGTGAGACTGTCTCACTCATTCTTATGATGAGACGGAGAGTCTAAGTACAACTATTTGAAAATGAGAAGTAACATGGGGTACTTTCTATAATTTTGAAAAATTTACTTATTATTTTGTCTCATTATAATTTACGGTGAGACAGTCTCATTTGAGTCTTTCTCATATATTAATATAGAGCTATGGAGATGTGGTCGGGATGTCGACACGAGATGCCTCTCGTAGGCTCGTTTTCTTTCCAATATCCAAATCTCCTTCATGGTTGAAACCTCTTTCCGCACCCAATGGTAGTAATCTTTAAATCCCTTTGAAGTAGGCCTTCAATGAATCTGTAAACATTTAGGTTATATGAACTAAAGTCAACAAAAATATTTTATAACTATAGCATATATGAATAAGGATAATGTCTCCAACCTTCATCAATTCTCCACCTCTTGCTTGTCTCAATACTGGAAAAAAACCACACATGCACGATAATTTAAAACTAATGTACCGGTAAAATCACCCCTTGAGATACCGGTACCTAAGTGACTCGGTGCAAATTTTTACAGTTTTGAGCACCAATAAAGCATACCGGTGCTATCTAAAGATACCGGTGCTTGATAATTTCCATACTGGTGTTCAACAAGGATTGACCAGTTTTAGATATTGGGCACCGGTATGGTGAAAAACTTGTCGATGCTCATTTTTTCAACATCGGATGTTACTTTAGTACCGTTTCCTATTATTTATTAGAATCATCCTATATTATAGAACCTGCACAGAATTTCTTAGCACCGGTATGAGAAACTTGCCGCTGCTCATCTTTTTCAGCTCCAGATGTTTATTTGATATAGTTGCGCATTATTGTTTTGAATTAGATTGTATTAGCACCAGAATGAAAAATGTAAGGTCATTATTATTAGCACCAGTATGGTATTAATTAATAGCACCGGTATCAATTCAAAGGAACGGTTCATTAATTTGACAAGTATGGATAAATTGCAGCACCTGTATGGTATTAATAATATTACCGGTGCTAGAATTTTAATAAATTGAAATGGAAAATTTATATTTGTGCCCCATCCCAGATCAATCACGAGGAAAATGGATTTCATAAATCCCACAGAACTTACTAAAAAGAGTAAATTTACTGTTGAAAAATATGAATCCACAATTGAAAATAAAGAAAGTATAAAACATCATTGTTAATATACAACTCCCAGTCTCCCATCACTCATCCACACCTATCAATCAATCAAAATCTTCAACATTTGTCTTAGCCTCTTTTCCATAAACATTAACCCATGACTCGCACCATCTTTCTGCCACCTGTTGAAGTTCTTATACGTTATATGATTCTTGGTTCTCTGGAAAAACCTACAATTTGATTAAATGTTAGGTGGTAGGATGCGGTACAGAAAATAAAGGCAGAAATGTTGTTATTTTTTTAGTAGTTGTGATACATACGTCAACTGGATTCTTTGAAGTTGTCTTCAGGATCAGCTTTTCCAGGAATAGCATGACATAATGGCGGCATTCCCATCAACTCCCTTGTTTTCAGTGCTAAGATAGAAAACAACAATACCCAATGTTTAAACATTGTATGGATACAAGGAAAATTATAAAGTACTTGTAAAATCTTGTTATGATTACTTAAGCTGATGTTTGTTACGTTTACCGGTGAAATTGTTGGGGTTCATTCTTCCTCTTCTCCCATTCATATTTACATCCAAGTCTGTGAATATATTAGTTTCAAATATTAATTTTATAAATTTGAAGGGGAAAATGAAGTATAATTGAATGGATAGAAATACTTGGAAATTGATTGAAATCCGACGTAATCGTTTGATTTTATACAACAGGTCATTGTGTTCAAGGTGAAAGTATCTTTCCTACCGGATCAAATAATGACAAGGAACCAATGTGACCTGCACTTATAATTAACAAATTAATATTTTAAGAATATGTTTATTAAATGGATAGTAATTTAAATATTAAAAAATTGTACATGCCCTCCTGAAGTACGATACCAAATAAATTTCATCTTCCGATGTAGCCATCATTTCCCAGATAAGGGAAACCCGGTTAGTGATGTCACTCTCTTCGTCACCGGTGTTTTGCCTTCATGTGTTCGAGACAAAGAATTGGATTTTGCCCATGTTGTTGTCCTCTCCTTTTTTACATAGGTCCCTGTCAGAGTACAAGTGAATTTATGTCTTCGATTGTATGTAAAATCTGAATTGGAAATTTATTAATTTGAAACCTACCACGTCCATAAATTCATCTAGGTATTCGATATCCATGTCATGCCATGACAATTCCTAAGATTTCTTGCAAACTCCAAAATTTGCTCTATATCTAGGCAACATTTGTAAGGTTTGGAAAATGTGGATTTCGAAAACATGCTGTCAGACACGACCTTGCCCGTAGCATTCATTTCCTTTTCCACCTCAATATAATTTTTGATAAACCGCTTCATCATTGGATAGTCATTCAATTTGCGTTTGTTTACAATCTGCATATTCAAAGTTTAATTAGAATGAATTAAGTATATGAATTTTTTAAAATAAAATAATAACATGGTATAAAGGATTACAAGTTTCAGAGGCTTGGATGATTTGTCCTACAATTGTTTTCTCGGCCTGTAACTGGTCGTAGAACCGGATTGCTAGGTCGATAATGTATTGGCAGGCTATTACACGTGATAGGAAAACAATGTCATTTTGCAATCAAGGAATGAACACTGGGTATATGTACACAGTAAATTATTTATATAAATTATTTTAATGGAATTAACTCGTTGTCGGGGACCTACATGAATCCACATTCCTTGTCCAAGGAAACCTTCACAAGCACGTCTGTCTCCTCTTACTTTGGGGGCTCCTAATCTAGGTCGACCAAAACTACCGAACAATAAACCACTTGTCCAATAGCATCTCCAACATCGACGAATATGTGGTTGGCGGAAGGTAATCCGGCCTTAGCATAGAAAACCGGCTCACAAACTTGGACACGAGAAACTCCACTGATGTGGCCATATTATAGGGTGATTTTAGTACCTTTTTAGATTCATTTTGGTTGACTTTGATGCTCCGAACACTCTATTTTACCTTGAATTCGTATTATTGGTTTTGAGAGCGACTTTATCGCTTTTGTCACTTATAATAAGATATCTGTGAGACAATGTAATTATAGAAGATTCGAAGACCTTGAAGAATCCATTTTGAAGATAGTGAAGACTTCTGAAGACCCGGAGAAGGAAAGAAGAGAAGACTACATGAAGACCAAGAAGTTAAGTCATGTAAGGGCAGGCTACTCTTGCCATCGCGATCGCAACCAATGTGTCGCGAGTCGCGACAAGACCGTTGCGATCGCGACGGTCACCTGCCCAGACTTACTTTTTGGAATTTTAGTACAATAAATACTCAACTCATTTTCTCTTCTTGGATCATCTCTTTTCCCCGACTTTTCTCTTCAATAAACCCTAGTTTCCATTCCTTTTCATCTTTGTTCATCTTTTATTAAATGTTTGAATTGC
>JAULKK010334495.1:0-10753 GCA_032355705.1 Rubia peregrina | reverse complement strand
TGGGTTGGGTCATTGATAAACCTTTAGAAAGAAATAAAATGGTTGGATGAGAAGTTGTGTAGGTGGATGAGAGAGATGTAATATTTAATTGAAATTTTTGATTGGGTTGGGTCATGGATAAACATGGTCTAACAATGACACACTAGGTTCAGATGCTTGGATTTAGAAGAAGAAAATGAGTGGATGAGATTGAATGTAGAATGTAAAAAGTAGAATAAGTGGATGAAATTGAAGGAATCTTACTAGAAAATGAAAAAGTGTCGCAATATAAAAGAAACAACCCAAAAAGGAAAGTGTGTCATTGTTAAAGAAATGACACACCTATTACTTTTTGCACAAGCTTTAAAACAAGTTTATGTGACATCTTTTTAATGGGTGATGAGACTGAGTCTACATAAATCAAATGAAAAGAAGATTTATGATCACATATTTATGTCTAAATATAGAAAATTTAGAATTATAAAGTTTATAATGAGACGTTCCAAAAAAGAAAGTAGGAAGTTTATTGTGGGACGGAAGGAGTATTGCTTTAACTAATTCTAAGCGACGTCATTCAACTAATATTGAACCAATAAATAACGTAAAAAATATCGTTTGAACAAAAAGAAGAGAACCTAAGTGGCGGGCATAGTTGCCGGAGCTTTAAAAAAGATGGCAATCCCGCTGTCCCACCTTAAATTACCCCGGTTGACCCTTAATATGTTTAACTACGTATAATTAAGGCAAATAAAAAGTTAATTTTTAGAAACTATTTATTGTGATGAATTTAACAATATCACATACTATAGTATTATTTCTTATATATCTATTCAAATATGCGATCAAACTTTGATGCGGAATAATACCATGAAGTTAGGCTGCAAAATAAGCAGGAACAGTGGGAGTATCAAGTAGTACTTCTCCTTAACCGACGAATTATATGAGTGGTTTGCACATACCGTCTCCCCTCCCCCTCCCCTGAATTCACCGTCTCACTATGTTGATGTATGATTTATAATATTATTACTATTCCCTCCATTTTTTCGTATTTGACGATGCTTGAATTTAGTTCAGTGAAATGAATGGTTGAAATTAAATTTAAAAATTAAAATGATATATACTTATTTCATTCAGCTAAATCTAAACATTTAAAGTTATAATGACAAATACAGTAAAAAAAAATGGTGGGAGTATGTTGGAATGAGTTGACACTAGTTGTAGTCTTGCTGACAAGTGACAATACTAGTTGTTGAACACTAGTTGTAGTTAAGAAAGTCAAGTATTTCTTGATCATGAATGCGTGTTTTTGTAACAATGGAGAAGAAAAGGTCAATTTTTTTAAAATTCAAACTTGTTTATCTCACATAGTTGGTTTTCTAATAAACGATCTTTCCATAAATAATAGTTTAAACTGTAAATTAGAATAAATCAAGATAATTTTTTAGTAATCGGGTCATAAAATTATCATTACTGCATATTGCATAGTAAAATTTTAATATTGCAACTAAAATATTTTATCTTTCGATAATTCTAATTCAAATCCGTTTTTCCATATGCCCGTGGAAAGTTAGTCTTTCCCAAAACTTATGATCATAGATGAATTGAAAACTAAATAATTTAAGTAAGAGTAATAATTAAATTAAATTAAATTTCATTAATTGAAAATAATTGAAAATAATCGAATATTAAGGAATAAAGATATTTACCAATATTACTTGTAATTGTAATTAGATTAGAATACATTTTCTAGTTTAGATTAGAATACCTTTTCTAGTTTGGTATAGGTCTATGTACTACTATATAATGTATGCCAGAATCATGAATACAACACAACATTATTACCCCGTAAATATTCTTCAAGAAACTTTGTTCCATTTTTTCTTTTTTTTAATCTAGTCATTCAATTTAAGATAATAAATATTGGACTAGCTATTAAGTTATTTTTTATTAGGAAAATTCTAACCCTAAGTTCAGAACCATTTCTGATTACTGAAGAAACATAATCACTAAAGTCAATTTTCTTGCAGGAGGTGGCACAACAGCCAAGTATGTCATCAATGGAAAGCACTGCAGGGCCAGAGGTTCATAATAAAGGTCCATGCTCCTAACACTGATGGTGTTGGTTCCTCCTAAAAAATGACGACTAATGATTCTACAAATTGTTGTTTATTTGGACCATTTATTTCCAGTTTCCGATTTCCATTAGTATTTGTGTTGATCTTAATTAGCTGTGTTGTTTGGAACATTTTGGTGTATAATTGTTACTTTAGTTGGAGTATTACGGTTTTACCCAAGTAATTTGATGAACACCATTGCATGTTTTTTTATTAGTTTGCTTTTTGTTGTATTAAAATCAGTTTTCATATTTTAATTATATTTGATTTGAAAACTAAATTAATACTAAGCCTTGTTTCTCTTCTACAAGCACCAAGTACTAACTCCGGGTTTTTGGTGTACGATCAGAGGTTTCATGACAACTTTATAAATTAATTTAAGGATTGGAATCATTCATATAATATTTTTTAACAACTTATTTTTAGAGATATATTATTTATGTCAGTTGCTGCAAATTTACTATTAGAAGGCAAACTAATTGTTATTTATGTTTTACGCAGTATAAATTTTTTTTAAATTATTTTTTAATATTATTAACATATCAATTAATCGCGAGAATCATTTATTTGAATGATTAAAAGTTTATTATTTACCTATTTGTTTATATATGTATGTGTGTACGCAAGCGTATGTATCACACATTAATATAAACACAAGAAACATATTTTCAAATTATTATCTACTCAAAATACTTGAAAACCGTTACTAATTATTTGTAATTATATAAATTAATTTTGAAATTTCTTTATACTACTTTATTTATATATTATACATGTTTAATGCATATAAGGAATAACCTTTAATTAACAATAAATGAAAATAATGGTTTAAAAGACATTTAACACTATTAAAAAATAATTTAATCCATTATGTACTAAACACTTTTTTTACATTTATCTGAATAAACTAATAGATAGTAAGTCAAATTTTATACCAGGAACAATCAACTGGTCAAAATAATTAAACCAAAAGTTATCAGCTAATCACTATATCCCAATATAACGTTGAATGAAACCACCTTTTGTGTAAGACCCACTCTATGCGACCGTACACATAGTGTTATTTACATTCATTTGACATACTAGGTAAAGAGTGTTTTTTATAAAAAAAAATAGAAGTTTAAATGATTACTCTTCGTATATTATAGTCTTTGGTAAAGGTATTTAAAGATTATTTTTAATTAGCTCCTAACTATACTAGATTTCTCAATATAATGGACAAGCTTTTAATATATAAAAAAGATAATTTGTTATTAGCTATAGATACATTATGAAATTTTTAAAATTAAATCATCTTAGAAGATCATGAAAATATGATTGTGCAATTTTTAGGTGGATGGATAGATTATTCATTTTAAGTAATTACGAGAAAGGACAGTGGCGTATAGTTGTTTCCCCCAAAAAAACCTTCTCTGAGAACCGTTTCGTAAAACTCAAAACATTTAAACATTTTTTTCTTCTGAATTTAAATTTAGTTTCTTCACCATTGGGATAAGATTGTATGACTAATTTCAACTTTAACTTTTTTGGCTAAATGTGATGCATTAATTTCATAATTTTCATGTGTTTAATTGACCTTGAAATTAATTTTCAACTGTTTGTATTATGGATTCACGGATTAAATCAATTGTTATTTATATTTTTATGAAAGTAATTGCCTGTTTTTAATAAATAAGGTCACGGTATGTACACTTCTTATGACATTAAAGTGTTAATTCCATAGAAAATTATTTGGTACCTTAGAGATACCCAAGATTATCGTATCCCTATGAAATTGTTTTAGTTTATAATTTAAAATTCTAAAATTATGCATAGTTGGTTATTACCTAATCCTAATTTTATACAACTTGTAATACTTGATAAATCATGAGAGATATGGATAGCCATGGGTACATTATCAAAATTTCTGATATTATTTATTAAAAGTAAAAGTACAACAACTTTTATCAAAGAAACAAGATACAAGAAGTTTAACGTGTGTATCCACAAATGAAACTATTGCACAATCAATTTATAGAGTAAAATAATCACGTCAATTAAAATCATGAAACCAACACACTATAATTAGCCAAAAAATAATTAAGTGAGAATTACTCATACACTAAAATCTGCACCTATTATGCCATAAATTTTAATAATTTTTTTATTTAAAAGATAAAATATTAATTTAACGTGAGAATTCACAATAAAGATAACTCTATCAAGCAATTCAAAAACTAAATTAACTACATGGATATCACAAAACTAATGCACCACAATTTTAACACCTGAATCCACAATCAAGACAACTATTATGAGCAATTTATGGAGTAAATTAATTAAATTTAAATCATAAAACAAAACACCACAATTAGCCAAAATAGTTAAAGTGGGAATAAGTTCTACTATATACAAATGATATGACATTACATAATAAAATTTCAATGGCATTATTTATTCAAAACAACAAAAAATACAACACATTTTTTTATAAGTGTAAGAGAAATCCACGAGTAAAATAATACATAAAAATCATGAAAACATCCCACCACAATTATCCATAATATTTATGGAAATTACTTGTACTAATATTTATAATTTACACTATTGTGTCATTTAAACTATGGATCTTTAGGCCATTCATATATTATTTAAATTTATAGATGGATCAGTTTAAATAAAAACTACTCTACTTAAATTTTGTCATCTTAATGTTTATTATTAAAGAAATGGCATGATTATAAGTATCAGTTAAAAAATATATTACATTTGTTCTGTAATTTGGGTAATTTTTTTATATTATTTTTCATATTGATTTCTGTTCTGGAATGAGTTTTAATGATATATATAGAAGTGGATTGATATTTATTCAAATCAAATTAACTTTTTAATAGGAAAAATAGAAGAGTATATACATTCACATGTAAATAAATAAAATTAAAAACCCGTGTATTTGTATTATTATTTTTCATAAAAACGCCATTATAAAGTACAATTTAAAGTTTATTTTATTATTTGATTGGCTAAAATAATTTCCGTAGAGAAACATTTGACAAAAATTTCTCTACATGATGCACTTGTCTTAGTTACAACTCACTTTAAATTTACACATTTTATGCTTTTGCTTTTAAAAAAAATAAACCACCATAGGGCTCCGACCCCTTTTGTAACAGAATAGTTAAATACATGAATGGTTCATGGGACAATAGGCTTTCCATCCAAAAGTTCTATTCCATTTATAGTTGAAAGTTTTATTTATTACAATGAAAGATAAGCGAGGGATATGTTCCGAAAACTACAATCGGGATTAATTATACCACTTGACCTTTATGCATGTTGCTAAGATCAAAAGAGATATTAGATTTTTGATTTCATGCCATTTCAGCTAAGTAATAAGCAGCAGAATTAAAGATAAAGCGTGAATTGAGCCCTACTTTATTGCTATTATATCTGCATCCAGACTATTAGTTACGGACATATAATGAGAGAAACCTCTAATTAAATTTCCATTCATTTCCTTAATTATGATTCCAATGCCTGCTACATTTATTTTTTTAATGTTGCATAAACATTAACCCTATAGCCTCTACATGGTTTTTCCCAGTAGCAAGCAATAATTTCTTTTTCTTCTCCTAAAAGGTTAGGATAAGACCTTGAGTAGACCATAATTGAGAGCATTGTTGATCAAATTTTACTGGAAAAGCTTTAAAGGATGAGCATCGGAATCAATAATTGTGGTGATAACCAATTCATTAGTGTTCATGCAGTTTCAAAGTGATATCCCTCTATCCCAGTAAATACAGCTCAATTTTCATTTTTTGCCTGTCCCGACAAAATTTGCATGAATTCAAAATTACCTACAAATAAATTCATCAAAGTAAATAAATAAAAATCCTTGAAAAATATATTACCATCACTATTTATCAACATCTCCACCACACCGGTTCTCATAAGTTTAATCCGCGTCAACAAAAACTTCCCATTTTAAATCTCTTTTAGTGTTGGATTCCCTCAATATTAAGTCACTGTGGAATAAATTCATTTCTCCCTACATCGATCTATACATTTTAGAGGCCACAAATAGATGTATTGATGGCAATCCTCCAACAAGAAAAGTGATATGATAGAATGCAAAAAATATTGGCTCGGTGCGAAAATTTCTAGGCATAAGCAAGAGGATGGACTTTGGGATACAAGAAGTCACGGGTACTCACATGCCAGAAAACTTGGACCTGTTCAAATTTGATAAGCTTACCGATAAAGAAAAGGTCATCGAAAACTCTCCCTGGTTTGAGAACAACCTAGTAATTCTAAAGGGGACTTATGGCAACAAATTCATTCACCAAATCCAGTTCTATGAACAACCCTTCAAGATACATGTTTCCCTCAAAGCTCATTACTGTGATATCCAATAATAAAAACATAATATAACCCTCGGGAATATCAAGTTGCATCCGGTGAAAATTATGATCGCTTAGTAAATGGAAGCGTCTCACACATCAATATCCCTTCACCAAACATGGATTTACTACATCTCCAAAACCACTAAATATATAACATGAATACGCGGTAGGATTCATTATAATGAGACAGAGTTAATCAAATTTTTACCCATAACTACGAGCAACTAGCTGGATAAAAAACATCACATAGGGTTGAACTACTTAAGTATGCTATGGTGAGGAAGGTCCATGCTTCTAACATCAATAGTTATGGTCCCTCTTACACAAAAAAAATGACTGATGATTCAGCAGACTATTGTTTGTTTGGAACATTTATTTCCTATTTCCCGTTTCCAATTTCTAATTTTTATTGATGTATATCTGATGTGTTCTTTTGAACATTTTGGTGTGGAAGTGTTGCTTTAGCTTGTCTATAATCATTCCGGACCAGTAATACGATGAACAACGTACCATGGTTTTATTAGCTTGTGTTTGTGCTATAATAAAAATCATTTTTTATAACATGGGTTGCAAACTAAATTATAACTAAACATGTTTTTCTTCTATGAGCACCAAGTATTAGCATCAACTCTTTGGTGTAATGATCAGAAGTTTCATGACAACTTTCTAAATTAATTTGAAGATTGGAATTATTCCTCTAATTTTTAACAACTACTTTTAAGAGATATATTATGTATGTCAGTTTTTGCAAATTTACAATTAGAAGGCATAGTTAAGTTTACAGAAAATAATTTTTTTGATAATTTTTTTTTAATATAATTAAGATATCAATTAATGACGAAGTTTTTTTATTTGAGTGATTTAATATTTATATATATAGGGGAAGGTTAGTGTGAGAACACTCACTTATGTTAGAATAAATATAAACCATACAACCCCTAATCTAATGGTTCTGATTTTATGTTGAATTGCTATAATTATTCAAAATTTGGCCTGAATTCGCAGGTCACAATTGCGCATTATTAGACTCAAAGTCGGGTTATAACAATAAACCAAATCTTTTTGTCAGATTCCAGAAGTAAAAAGCCCACATTTCCTTTCTCCTTTGACCTTGTCTTGTTTCTTGATAACCCAAGTTCAATAGAGAAAATACATCACAATTCATCAATTACCATTCGAGTTTGCTATTCCGGCCGCTCAGTATTATCTTCTTTCCGGAAATAACCTCCGATCAAAATCTAGAAGACCATCCATTTTTCTACCCCAATTAAATGCCTCTCAACTTCGGTAAAGGGTCTTTGACCTTGTTACAAAATGGGGTGGAAGAAGGAAGGACGACGACGATGATTTTGATAAATATGATAGCAATGAGTGGAAGAGTAAAAGTGAGAATGGGAATGCTCAGACAATGTCGTATGGGGAGAAGAAGAAGTTGATGAAGCTGGTGAACGTGGATGCGCTGAAGAGGAAGCTGGGGACGGAGATCAAGGAGGTGATCGAGCACAAATAGCTTCTAGATGCTTGCCAGAGCATTAGCGCCTCCAAATCCCCCGACAAGGCCTTTTCTTTCGTAAAATTCCCTTACGATTCTGCAACTGAAAACTTCACAGGGCTGGGCCTTCTGTGTGATCTTGTTAGTACGTTTAAGGTGCTTAGATGATACATGCTTCAAGTTTTAGTTGTAGGTGTTTTATGTTACGAATTATAGGTACGATAAGTTATGATCATAGGTGTTTCACGTATGGGTTGTATGTGCTTTTATTATACCTTGTAGGTGCTTGAATAATTACCTTATGGGTGCTTTGTGTTATAACTTTTAGGTGCTTTAGTATATACTCTTAGGTGCTTCAATTGTTACTTATAATGCTTCAATTATAACTTAAAAGGAGTATGTAGTAGAGGTGCTTTAATATATATATACATATATATATATATGTAGGTTCTTCAAGTATTACTCATGATCTTCAGTTATAATTTAAAAGGAGCATCTAATAGAGGTGCTTAAAGTTTAGGTTGTAGTTGCTTCAAGTACAACAAATAGGTTTTTCCTTTACACATGTTAATTATAGATTTTTCAATGAAATATTTGAAAGCTATACATAAGAGGTGCTCAACATATGTCTAGAATGTGATTTAAGTATAATATAGATGTGCTTAAAGTTATTCTTGTATGTGCTTCAAGAACTTTGAGTTTAACGAATAATTCATGCTTCATGTTATGTTTATAAGTTCTCTCTGTATGTCTTAAAGGTGCTTCATGTTATGCTTATACATGCGTCGTGTATGTCTTAATGGTGCTTCTTGTTATGTTTATAAGTGCTCCATGTATGTTTTAGAGGTGCTTCATGTTATGCTTATAGATGCTTCGTGTATGTCTTGATGTTGCTTCATGTTATGCTTATAGGTTCTTTGTGTATGGCTTGATGGTGCTTCATATAAGTGCTCTGTGTATGTCTTAGAGATGCTTTATGTTATGCTTATAGATGCTTCGTGTATGTCTTGATGGTGCTTCATGTTATGCTTATAGGTTTTTGTGTATGTCTTGATGGTGCTTCGTGTTATGCTTATAGGTTTTTTGTGTATGGCTTGATGGTGCTTCATATTATGCTTATAGGTTTATTTGTGTATGTCTTAATAGTGCTTCGTGTCATATTTATAGGTTCTTTGTGTATGGCTTGGTGGTGCTTCATATTATATTATAGGTTCTTTATGTATGTTTTGATGGTGCTTCCTGATATACTTATAGGTGCTTTGTGTATGGCTTGATGGTGCTTCGTGTTATGCTTATGGTGCTTTGTTTATGCCTTGATGGTTCTTCGTATTATACTTATAGGTGCTTTGTGTTTGTCTCGATGGTGCTTCATGTTATGCTTATAGGTTTTTTGAGTTCGGGGTCATTCCTTTCATAATAAAGATCAGATAACAATTTCCACCAAGCTAACCCTTGACTCAATGTCCAAGTGCCACATAATGGATAATACAACATTGTCAAAATTTTCAATTGAATATATATCCAGGCCATCAATTCCACAACTAAGTTAAAGTGCTTTCCTTCAAATGTTCAAAAGCCCAGAAAGAGCTGCACAAAATGGAAAATAAAAAATAATATAGAAACTTGTTTGTAGAACACTTCAGCTGCAATAGCCTGAAGATATGCTTATTTTTTAGAAGTCACTAGAGCCCCCTGTTGCATGATAAATAAGTATTACAAAGTAAACCTTTCAAGTCTTGTTGGCTACCAAAAAATCAAATATTCAGACTCATCAAGGGGAATAGAATCAGGCCATCTTCGCGTAGAAATGATCCGAGTTTCACAGCTGAGAAAAATGAAACTCAGTGATCAGCTGTTGTTGCTTCTTCACTTCTGAAACATGTCTTCACGATAACTTAATTAGTGAATGATGAGAGGAAACAATTACTTAAATTTGAGAGATATCATGTACTTCATCGTCGTGATCCAAAGCAACTTGATTTTGGTTACTGCTCAACCTACATCAGGATGTTTTGAATAAGGGAAAGAAGCGGGATATGAAGGAGGTGCAATGAAGGGAAGTACTATAGACTGTACGTGGAATTGGTTTTCATCTGAAAAAAAATAGCTTATGAAGTTGATGGTTTAGGTTCAAGTATATCGAGCCCGACTCGCTTTGGGTGCTTGTGAGATCCGAAACACGGGTATAAACTCCAACGGCTAGTCCATCTTTAGTTCTGTAAAAGATGAATCCACAGAAAAATTGTATGTTAAACAAAAGCTCTGCTAAAACTTTCATTCTCTGCAGAGGAAGACACATTTGCAACCCTTAATACAAATAGAAAAATCATATTCTAAAGTTACACAGTAACGCAGCTCAGGCAAGTAAATCTCATGCATAAACCATAAGCGTTGAAAAATCGATGGCATTGGCAATTGAGATTTCATAAGTATGGTATTTCATTTGTAAATCAGCAGAAAAATTGATGGCATAAACAATAACTGAGATTTCATAAACCATAAGTATGTTCTTAAGGCCCTGTCCAGTTCATATTAATTTCAGCACATTTCAGCACCAATAAATTAAATTCTGCATCAATAAATTAAATTCAGCATCAATAAAATAAATTCAACACTAATAAACTAAATTCAACACCAATAAACTAAATTCAACACTTCAATATTAAAAAAATAAAAATTGACGAACAAATACTTATTTGGAGTCTTGGTTGTCATTTGTTGAATAATAAGTCTAAAATTAAAATATGTAACAATTAAAACATCAATTTGGGAATGGAATAAAAACA
>JAULKK010334485.1:0-10754 GCA_032355705.1 Rubia peregrina | reverse complement strand
TCTCTTCACCATACTTCTATATCAAGTTCTTTACTACTCTCTAAATAAGTGCATAAAATTAGTGAAAATTACAACAATATATATATATATATATATTTATGTACATAATATTTAAATGGAAAAGTAACCTATATCGTCAATTACAACATTTAAGACATGTTGACCAAAAATTAAAATCTTTTGTAGTTTCTTTTAAAGGGAAATATTTTTAACCTTTTTCTTATAAAATCAACCCATAATTAATATTTTAATTATTGCAATAGGCTTACTTTCAGAAAATAACAATGACATAAATTTTGATATGAAAGAATTCGTTGGTCATACGTGATATTGTCTACTTTCCCAGAACAAAAAGGATATACTGATAACTTACAGCACACAATACCTACCACATGTAAAATAAAAGGTCCAAGATGACACAAACACACACCAGAAGTTATTTAAGTAAAAAATAAGAAACGTGGACATGAAATATCAACAAAAAATATAATCATTTTGGTTTTATTAATGCAATGTAGAGAATTTAAATTGTCACATCATTGACAATAAGATTCTCTTATGGGTAAATACTCAAATGACCCTATTATTTCACAAAAGTGTCAATATAATCCTGTAAAATCTGAAAGTGCTATTATAACCCCATGTTTTGCATCAGATGTGCCGATATAACCTTTTGACACTATTCCGGCATTGACCCATTATTTTCCGTTGTTGACCAAATTATAAAAGATGAAAATACCCTAGTATTAAACCTAAAAATTTAAAGAAAATAATACCCATTTCTTCTTCTTCATCTCCGACGGTCACTGCTGCTCCGCCGCCTCGCCACTACCTTCGCCGCCGATCCGCCGCTGTCGCCGGTGGAATCTGGAAACTTGCCACGCCACCATCTCACCGCCTCCAGCACCACTTTTGAACTCCCGGCCAGATCTGACCCTCTAACTCTTGCCGGTGAAGCTCCACCATTTTTGCTGCCTTGAATTCTGTGTCTGGTGCCCAACTTCGACTCATCAAATTACAGCAACTTCGACACCTAATCATTATCACCTCAATTCTTTGCCTTGCCGAACATAGCAATGGAGACAATGAACCAATGATTAAGTCCCCACCAGAGATAGTATGAACATGATATGGGTGATTTGAAAAATTACAAGTAAATTTGCAATTTTATAATTTTGAGTTACCTTTCCTTTAACCGGAATTTCCTATTTCACAGGATAGAAACGTAGGCAACCTAGAAATGAATTTTCCATCGCCCAACAAAGCCAGACGCTCAGCTTCACCGCCCCGTCCTGCCTCACCGTCGCTCATCCCCGCCCACACCATCAGAAATTACGTCAACGTCGCTCATCCCTACTCTGGCTTGCCCAGCCACACGCTGCCCCGCCACCCGCTTTGCCACACGCCACCCCGCCACCACCCCTAATCCCCACCCACACCATCTGATATCAGGTCAACACCGCTCATACCTGCTCCAGCTCGCCCCACCACACACCTCCCCGCCACCGCTGCTCATCCCTGCCCACACCATAAAAAATCAGGTCCACGACGCTCATCCCTGCTTCGGCTAGCCCAGCCACACGCCGCCCCACCACACACCGACCCGCCACCGCCGCTCATCCCCGCCACACCATCGGAAATCAGAAGATCAAACCCTCACATTAGATGTCTTCTAGTGAAGGTGGGAGAGATGCAAAAACGTAATCTGGTGGCGGCTGTAGATCAAAGATATACGCAAGACGTCGACGACGACGGGAAATGGCTGCTGGTAGCATCAATCGGTCGGAAGACAAGGCTTCTCGGGCACTGTGCGGAGGAGTGAAGAAGACGACGATTCCTTTGAGCAGGAAGAAATTTGAGAGTGGATAATAAAATGAAAGAGGGGTATAATTCTTTGAAACATGGGTATAATAGTCAATTCACGTAATTCCGGCCAAATTATGGTCTCCAGGGTTATATCGGCACTTTTGATAAAATATTAGGGTTATAATTGCACTTTCAGATTTTACAGAGTCATATTGGCACTTTCGACCAAAACATAGGGTCATTTCAACACTTAACTCTTCTCTTATTCATATTAAATAAAAAAGAGTGACAACAAAATAAATTTAATAGTTAGATGTTATTCGATAAATATTTTTTATGAAACTGAAAAAAATATTGTAAACATTTAATTTTAAAATTTTAGAAAAACTATATTGTACAAACTTGGCAGCTAAATCTCTGGTTCGCTTGTGGGACTTGGAGTGACGTTAAAAATAGTGTTTTTTCGACTTGTTAATTTCCACGTGGTACTCTTTGTATTTATCGTCGAATTCTTTTTCCTTAACTTTATGGATGAGTTTTCGTGCTCCCTTTTTATCACAAGAATCAAATCTTAGTAAAGTCACGTAAAATACATGACCCCCGTCATAATGAAATAGAACAGTATCTCCTGCCTCCACAAAGCTTTGTTCGACGAATTTCGACCAACCATCATAAAAGAATATTCGACCTTTAATATTTACGACCTTCACATTCCAAATGTTACCGTATCGATCCTTGAGCAACACCTCTTGTTGTAATTTTCCATTCACATGTCTTGCAAATGCATACGGAAGCATCAACAATCATGTAAATTAATCATCACATTTTGACTAATGTAGGTTTCATATACTCTTTTAAAAATAAATAATTAGTAAAATTATATCACTTTTATAGGTTAAAAAGTATTAAAAAATAACTGTCTAAAAATAATTGCAGGATAAAAAAGACTAGTTTAGCTATTAAAAAAAGAGAGCTCCCTTTTAGATAAACGAGTCTCCGTAATTGTTTTTGAGACAGAGATCTCTTAAGCAAAATATTTTCATTGGACAATGAACCATTTAAAAAAAAAATTAAACTGAAATGAACCAGATTAAATTGGAAAGCCTCTAACAAGCATGATTTGTTGAAAATGGCAAAGCAATTCAGTTTTAGTCACTCAACAACAATACATCGCAACATTACATCATCATAACTAAGGTATGTTAACATCCAAGTACATGAAACACAAACACCTAACCTTGCACATGTAGAAATATTGACAAAAACATGGTAACATGCTTTATTTTAGAAAAAAAAGGATTAAAACAATATCCGGCTAGCAAATACTAATAAAACAATATTTTGTTGTGGGATCTAGTAACCCAAAAGGCAAACTGAAAAAAATGGGCTTATTGAATTATATGAAAAGGAGAACTCAGAGAATTTTGGATTAAAGTAAAATTTGGGTGTTCTCTGAGGCGATTTTCTTCTTCCAGGAATTTTGGATCGACGACAATAGACAAACTCTACTATCTCTGCTTTCCACAACTGCTTACCGGTCGACGACGCCACTATGGCGGAGCCCAAAACTGAATACAACCATACCATCTCCTACATTCAAGCTCACAATGGTGAACTCCAAAAGGCCTTGTTCATTCCAACTAAATATCAAACCCACAAAGCTCCCTTCACTCCAAAACCTCAAATTGATCATTTAGGGCAGCCGTGATTGCATTTCAGCGAAGAAGAATGCAACAAGCTAGAGGAACCTTTAAGATGGACCCTCGTATAGGAATTCCCTCAAAGTCGTCCTCAAATGGAGAAACTTTGAAGGGATTTTCAGACAGCGGGGTTCAAATTCACACCAAAATTAATTTGTTAGATAACAAATAGGTTCTAATTCATTTTCTCTTTCTGATGATTACTATCGTTTTTGGTTGCATAAAAAAGTTGGAATTTTTTATCATACTCGATTAGAATGACAAAATGGATTCCAAACTTCAACCCTAATGCTAATTCACCAATTTCTCCGATTTGGGTTACCCTACATGGATTACCACAACAATTTTTTGAATATTCTGCTATGACTTCAATTAGTAACCTAATAGGAACTCCTGTTAGAGTAGATAAAGCTACCTTAAATTGAACTAGTCCTTATGTTGCTCTTGTCTGTGTAGAAATTGATGTGACTACTAAATATCTTCTTGAAAGAATATGGCTAAGATTCAGAGAAATTGCCTTCTGGCAGTATATAGAATACGAAGGTCTTCTTCAATACTGCACTAACTGCCTGAAACTAGGTCATTTAGCTTCTATTTACATATATGATCCATCTAATTCCAAGTTTACTGCATGGATACCAAAAGAAACTCCTACCTCAGGTAAGAAGACCAATCACATAGTGAACAAGGAAGGGAAAAAGGTAATGTGATTGGCACTTCATCTTCAGGGATATTGGCAAAAGATAAAGTTTACATTCCAATTCTCAAAAATAAAACTAACTCTAATCAGCAGATAAACATTAATAACCCATCTCAAGTAGTTTCTACACAGGATAAAATTGCAGAGGATAGACTGAAGGAATTGAGGCAATAGATTGATGCAGTAAAAGAGATTACTAAGCCAAGTTCTCAAGTGTTGGTTCCTATTCAGGGATCTCAAGTTCCTTCTATGCCCCTTGCTGATTCTGTACAAAATTATGTTACCATTCCTGATTCTGATGTTCTTAATGTCTCATCTATGCCACATTCTTGTGCTAAATGTTTCTACCATTCCTGAATGTGATGTTCTTAATGTCTCCTTTGCATCTCCTAAAAATGACAAAATGAAACATCAGATGACAACTCAAGCCAAAATGACATGCTAAAACAAATTGAACCTTCAGAGGTTACATGCCTATGAAATTATAATGAGTTCAGTATAAAACCTATTAACTTAAATACTGTAAACATTATAAGGAAGACAATAACTTAAAAAACTTTATTTAGATAAGTGCAGGGGATTCCCCTCTTCTTAGCTCAAAAAAATCCAAAAATAAAATACTTGAATGGTTAAACAATGAACAAAGAAAAAGTCTAAAGTCTCACTGAGAAGTTGAGAAGACTTCTAATTTCTTAGAAATTAAAGAAAACCTTAAGGAATCTAAAAAAATACTAACTTCCATTCTCAAAAAATCAAAAACTAAAGAAAATTCTTTCTTAAACCTTCAGGCATGAGAAGATTCTTAGACTTCACAAGAACAACCTGAGTTAAATCCTAATCCAAGAAGGTACAATAAGAAAGACTACACATCAACACCAAAAACTATCTCCACCAAATCCACATCGAACCCTAACAAACAAGTTTAAATGATTAATCTTAACATACTATCATGAAACGCCAGGGGTATTGGAAATAATCCAACATAGGTAAGATTCAAAGATATTAAGAAGAGATTTAAAACAGCTATCATGGCAATAATGGAACCAATGCTGCAAAATGATTCTATACAGGTCACTGTTGAGAAAATTGGATATAAAAACTTTTATAACTGCCCATTGAATAAAATACAGATATTTTGGGATGACTCAATAAATCTCAATATACTTAACAGTGAGGAGCAAATCATCCTATCTAAAATCAATCACTCCTCCCTCAACCAAAATTGCTTAATAGGCGCAAAATACACAATTAAAGCAAGAAAATTATTTTGGCATTCTATTCTGAATCTAAGACATAAACCTTTAAGTTTAATAGGAGATTTTAACATAATAGAAAAACTTGAAGAATACATTGGCCCTTCATCTCCTAATCAAAGAGGTATAAAAAACTTTCAAAGTTTCATATCAGAAGCTAATCTATCCACAACTAATACCTTAGGTAACCTCTACACATGGACTGGCATGAGGCCTAAAGGCAGGGTTTGGGAAAGATTAGACAGAGCCCTAACAATAAGTTATGGGATTCATCTTTTCCTATAACACATGTTCAAACCCTAGAAAGAGAAAAATCAGATCACTCTCCCTTAATTCTAAAATTGCCAAACCAGTAATCCACAACAAATCCAAAGCCTTTCAGATTCCAAAAAATTTGAATCTCACATCTAGATTTTTCAAATCTTATAGAAAACTCTTGGAACATTTATACCAATGTTTCGGGAATAAACAAGTTCTCTTTTAAGCGAAAGAATACTAAATTGGCTTTTAAAATATGGAACAAAAGTGTTTTTGGAAACATTTTTTATAGGGTTAAATCAGCTGAAGAAATATTCTTAATAGGTGAAGAAAACTTGCAACTTAAAGAAGATTCTGAAACTTTAACAAATTATAATAAAGCTAAAGCAGAACTTACATTAGCTTTAAAAAATAAAAAATAAAAAATGGAAACAGAAATCAAGAATTAAATGGCTTAAAGAAGGTGACTCTAATACTAAATTTTTCCATCTACATGTAAACCAAAGCATAAAAAAGCAAACTATCTCATCCATTAAAAATGAGAAAGGAGACTGGTTCCATGAACAAAATTTAAAAGGCTCTGAAGCTGTAAGTTTCTACACTGATATTTTATCAATGGAAAACCAAGACTCCTCAGGTATAAATACTGCAGTATTGCTAGAAAATATACCTACCGTGATTAACCAAGACACAAACACATAGCTAATAAAACCCAAAAATCTAGAAGAACTTTCAATAATTCTAAAAGATACGGACAATGAATCATTTCCTGGTCCAGATGGATTCCCATGTATATTTTATACACACTGCTTGTCTGTTATAAAGCATGACTTACTTGATGCAGTTAATGACTTTCTGAACTTAAACTCTATCCCAAAAGCCATATCTTCAACATTAATAACTTTGATTCCTAAAAAAGAAGTCTGTGCATCATTTAAAGACTTCAGACCAATCAGTCTATGTAACTTCATCAATAAAATCTTTACTAAATTTATCTCACACAAATTAAAACCCATTCTTTAAAATATAATCTCACAAGAACAAACAACCTTTATAACAGAAAGAGAACTGGCTGATAATGTTCTATTAATGCAAGAAATGGTAAATTATGTTCATTCCAAACAACCTGGAATTAATATGATATTTAATCTAGACATGATGAAGGAATTTGACAGAGTATCCTGGGACTTTCTTTCCAGACTTTTAGCAAAAATAGGATTCTCATATCATCTCAATAAATTTATTATGGTAAACTTAAAGTCAACTTTCTTTTCTATCTTAATAAATGGAGAATCCTTTGGCTTCTTCCAAGCTTCAAGTGGATTAAAACAAGGAGATCATCTTTCTCATTTGCTCTTTATCCTCGTGGTAGAAGATTTCTCTAGGAACATTAATTTCCTATACCAATATGCCAATATTAGCTATTACAAACTCATAGGCTCAATGAAAGCAGTAACACATCTCCCTTTTGCAGATGATACTGCAATATTCTTTAGATACTCAAAACAAGGAATTAAAAAAATTAATGGTATTCCCAAAAATATATGAAAATGCTTCAGGACAAAAGATAAACTTCGAAAAGTTCTCCTTTTACATATCAAAACATGTTAATCCAAGACTTGTTTCAGTCATTAAAACTAAAACAAAAATGATCTCAGGTTCACTGCCATTTAAATGCTTAGGCAGTACAATCTTCACTGGAAGAAATGAAAACATTTATTATCAAAGTCTTTTGGACTCTATCCACTATAAAATCAACTCCTGGCAGAATAAAATCCTTACACAAGCTATTAAACTCACACTATCCACAATTCCATTACATATCCTCGCAGCTTTAAAACCCACTAAGAGTAAAATTTACAACCTACACAAATTGTTTGCAAAAAATTTATGGTATAACCAGGATCCAACAAACAACAAAAGGAAAATTTGGAGAATTTATAAAAAATTAACCTTTCCTAAAGATGAAAATGGTTTACATAAAAAAGATCTTAACATAATGACAAAATATTTTCCTTAAAACTATGGTGGAAACTCCAACAAGGAAAATCACTTTGATCCCACTTTATGTGGTCAACACCTGACAACAGAAAAACAACTAAGTCTTGGAAAAGAATCCTAGAAATCCAACACTTAGCAATTGATAATACTTTTGTTCAGACTGGAAATAGAGAATCATCTTCTTGGCATGCTAATTGGACAAAATTAGGTCCATTATCCAAATTCTGGCCATCAGAAACTGAATTACCTCATCAACAAAGCTTCTATATCTCTCTATATAAAGACTTCTTCACAAACTCAATTCTCAACACCTTAAAAGCTAATTATCAATTGTTCAATGAACATAAGGATGAACTGATTTGGATGCACACGGAGCATGGGAATTTCACTTTAAAATCTGCCTATGAATTGTTAGACATAGAAAAAAAAGGTTTCATCCTTTAAATATCTCTGGTCTTCATTCATGCCTCCAAAATCAAGTCTTTGGAATTGGAGATTGTTAAATCGTCTAATTTCAATGCCAAATGTTTTGGAAGACATTAATCTGAACTTGCCATTCAAATGTTGCTTCTGCAATAATAACTCTGATGATATTCATCATGTGTTTAGCTCCTGCATTTTCTGAAAGAACATTTGGCAGCTGGTGAACAAAATCTTCAAAATCCAACATGATGATCATAATATTCTCTGGAACAGATATTTTTCTACTAGACTTTAGATGTGAAAAATAAATGTGTTGCTGATATCATTCTAACTCTTCCTTGCATTGTAACTTAGTCAATATGGTGTGCTAGAAATAAGTTCATTTTTGAGGATATTAAACCTCCGCAAAAAACTGTTTCGATCCACATTCTGAACTTAGTCAATGATATGTTATTAGCTCACAAAGTAGAAGCTGTTTGGGATCTATCTACTATATATCCAACTCTTACCATTAGCATGAAGTTGACAAACAAGAAGAGACCGGTGGTTGTTTCCTTGTCTCCTTCAAAGGATATAAAACTTAAGGTTGATGGCTAGGTTTTGAACAATGGATCATCGGGTATTGATTGGATATTTAGAGACAAGCAAGGGAAACACATCAGATTTGGCTTAAAAGCAGTACTACACTGCACCATCATTGAGGCCAAATTTCTTGCAGTCCTCCATGGTCTTCAAATGGCTAAACAACTAAGAATCAAGAGCTTGGACATTGAATCAGATTCATTGGTTGCAACCAAAGTGCTGAGAAGAGAATAGAAGATTCCTTGGAGATGTATTGAAGTAGTGCATAAGACATTGAAGATCACACAGTTTGCTCAATCACACACACTCCTCGAGATTCAAACAAAGTTGCAGAATCTTTGGCCAAATTTGCATCTCTCAATCAGGTAAATAACACTTATTCTTTTGCAGGTTTGCCAAGTGATATACAAGGACAAGTTCAACTCGATGAAATTAGTTATATAAGGACTAGTTAGATTTCTTCTCCCTTTGTAAACATTCTGAATTTTCTTTGTATTCCACGCTTTGTTTTCAGGTGTTTAATTTTATGATTCCTTAGGCAGATAGGTTTATGTATCAGAATCATAAAACAAACATTTTCTTGAGGTAAGGTCATTAAGTCCCCCTCTTTTTGTACTATTTTTTAAAATATATTTTTAAACGAGTAGGGATCTGCCAAACCCCCACCATCACAGGTTGTCTTCTTTAAAAAAATTATAAGGCAAACTCTGCTGGCACATAATGTGGTCAAAAGTGTATTTAATTATATGAAATGAGAATAAAATTAAGGGTGTGCTTGGTTAAAAAAAACAAAGAATATGATGAAGTTATAAGTTATGTTTGTTGTTCTATATAATTTGCATAATTAAGAATAATAAGAAAAGTATTTGAAATAAATTAATAAATATTTTTAAATTTATTATTAGTGTCTGTTTTAATGATAAATAAAACTAAATATTATTAATATTAATGAAAAATAATAAGAAATTATGTAAAATTATTTCTATATAATAAAATCTATCCATGTTTTTAACAGGGACCGTCCAAAGAAATTCAATATCCAGGACGAAAATTTTATTTTAGAACCTTATATAGAAAAATTTATCAATGCAAAAAAAAACATATGTTATAAATTTTATTGGGGACTATAATTAAGCTTAATGCAATGTTAGGAAGCTTAGCTCATGCTTGTCTTTTATTTTATTAACAAGTTAAAATGATTCTTCCGTCCGAACTGAATTTGTAAACTTTTTTTATATATTTCTCGAGTAACATTTGACCATTTATGAATTCAGTAGTGTAGACTGATGGTGAATAAAAAGTCAACATGTAAAAATTATGGTTTGAAGGAAATCTAACAATATCACAAATGATAATATTCTTATTTATATACTAATTAAAATTTATGGTCAACCATGACTTAGTTGGGAAAAAAAGTACAATTTTAGATACAAAATAGAAGGTACATAAATTGATTTCCCAGAAAAATAATTGTTCAAATCATTATCTAGTATAACAATATATTGTATTTATTAAATTATTATTTAATCACAATGGTTGATATGAAATCACAATTATTAACCATGTTGGACGATTTCAGCAGTGCAGTAATTCTAACAATAGAGAATTTGCATTGTGTTGTTCCAAACCTTACAACCATCGCACTTTATTCCTCCCTTCTCAAAAACCAATTTTTTTTCTTCAATCTTTTCCCCATATTTCCACCATGGGGAGATGAAAAACAGTAGTTTTTTCGGTTGATATTCTTTGAAATTACATATTATTCAATAAGTATGGATTTTTTTGATACATAAGCATTGTTCTTTTTAAAAAAAATTAAAACCGCCATAGCGGGGGTATGTATTGGCCACCCAATCCTCCATTGATCAGTTAATGTTACAAAAGATAATTTACAAAAGTTCAAGAAGTACACGTGAATACTTCCAAAAAACAATTTGAGCGAATCTAAAGTCACGAAGACCTCAAATTCTATGCAAGTACAAGATAGGGTCAACATGGCGGAAGAGACTAATGTACACGATTCTTATAGAA